>JAUPFT010000015.1:37420692-37633192 GCA_036936625.1 Parnassius smintheus behrii | reverse complement strand
CGATACAACGCCTTAGTGCTACAACTAATATAGCTACAGCTTGGCTCTACCACCTATATAAATTTTTAGAACAGCTTATATCTAAACACCATTAAAAACTTTTTGTTAGGATATTACCTACCTAGATAACTTCCTATAAGTTATATGATATAAAATATACTAGCTTAATTTATATAAGTGTTTCATGTAATATTTAAAATATACTTCATATGAACTAGAATCTAGAAAGTTTTCGGTTATCTAGCAAGCAAACTATTTGGTCATTCATCGGACGTAAGCGAGATACGGCTTCAAAATATTTGCATGCTAAATTTCTCGCCGACGCATTCCGAATTAGATTATATATTGAGACAAAACCTCTTAGTGAATTGAGGCTAATGTTTTTATTGTGAGCTTATGGAGCATGCTCGTTGAACATTTTTTTTATCTTTATGCAGTATAAAATTCTCTAATACATGACAAAATGTCATTAAGGCATTGCTAAAAAGTAGGTAAGATTTTAAAAGTTCTTGTGGTTCTTGTGGTTGGATGACCTTAGTTGTCGTCTTAAAATTTAATATTTTTAAAATTCTATTCACTCGCCCTACTAGGAAAATACCTTTACAAAGGAATGCCCTTTCGTCGTACTCGTAATTGCCGGCCACTTTATCCTTTATGCCAAGTTAATCCTACATATAGGCCTTTATAACCAATTTTTTATAATCGCTTCTTTCGGCAGTTTCAAGTCTTTTATGAATTTTATCTTTATTAATTTAAATATATTCTGCATTCTGTTCCCAAGTATATATATATATATATATATATATATATATATATATATATATATATATATATATATATATATATATATATATATATATATAGGTTTCATCATATCAAAGTTTATATTATTATATGATAAAAATACTTATAAGCCACTCAGAGGGTCAGCGCGGTGGACACTTCTATGCCCTAAAACATATTTCAGAAGTGAGATGAGGCCTGTGCCCAGCCGTGGGACGTATATAGGATGTAACTCTATTTTACTTTACTCGGGGAAGTTAATAAGTTCCTTATTTAAAGCGTATTCTGACGAATGTGTCATTACATTCGTTGTAATTATAGTCAACCAAATCTAAGAAATACCTTTTGACGTTTCACATTAATCATTCCGCAATAACTTTGCACAAGCGTACTTACACGATTTAAAATAACCTTTTACGTAAATTCGAAGAATTATGAAGTTATCTGTATTTCATTACAACGTATTTAGTTTTTTGTCACTAATTTAAATTCGAATCTTTCAAACAAAGCAAAATATTTTAAAATAACCAGTATCAACTTTTTTACTTGACGTCGTTTTAATGATATGTCGCTATGTACCTTACCGTAGTGTTTCGATAATTAAAATTCATTGTTATGCGAATAATCGGCAAAAAGATTCAAATAATCGGTAAAAATATTCAAATAATCGGCTCATTATTTTTTAAATGTATTAATTGTTTAATTAAATTTTTATTTTTACAATTCCTTAAATTGCATGAATCACGAATATAACAAGTTTATTTTTTTACTTTGTGTGGGCATTAAAACTCATATACAAGGCCGAGCAGAAAAAAAAACCACTACCTTATTTCAATCTCCCGCCATTTCCGGATCGTACTATACGTAGTTTTATTTTGTGTTTGCCTTCTTATTTTGTGACTCGGCGACGAAGAAACTGATAAATCTTGTTTTAAATTATCCGTTTTTAATATATTCTGGTATTATTCATACCAAACTGTAAATGATTGCGAACTCTAAATAATCGATATCGATTTTTTTAAGAATCGATTATTATAACTTTCCATTTTGTGGTTGGCATGCTTGGTGAAATAAGTCTGACTGCTGTCAAAATGTATTTCTTATATTTGGTTGACTTATAAGTAATTAATATCTGCATTCTGATTTAGATCCTATTTACTTTTAAACGAGCAATTCTTGTATATATATATATATATATATATATATATATATATATATATATATATATATATATATATATATATATATATATATATATATATATATATATATATATATATATATATATATAATCGGAATCTCGGAAACGGCTCCAACGATTTTCATAAAATTTTGTGTGCAGGGAGCTTCGGGGGCAATAAATCGATCTAGCCAGGATTTATTTTTAGAAAATATCTTTTGTCCGTGTTTTTAGGCAATAAAAACTGCTACATAATCGTCAGAATAAGAAGGTAAATTTTGACGGTTTATTAGTGGTTACAAATAGCTTACTTGGTATATAGGGCGGTCACAAAATCGTAATACCATGGGTTCGAGCCCAGACTGACCGACCGAATTTTTAATTTTTTTTCAAGTTCCATTCTTTTTTGAGAAAATCTATTTTTTCGAGCCCTTTTTTTAGTATTTTTTAAAACAAGAAAATTTAAATTAAACTAATTACACTCATGATTTTTTATTCAAATAACCAGTTCAGTTTTTTTCTATTATACCGCTAAGATCAAAAAATATTATTCGTTTTTCATCAGTATGTAATTTGTATCTAAATATAATTTCTAAAACACACGAATTAAAAAAAAAAACCGAGCGAAAAGTACCGAGCAAAGCTCGGTCAACCGGGTACTGTTTTTAATAATAAAAATTAAAAAGCTAAACTTACAGCTCCCACTGTTTTCCTTCACCGCCGAGCACGTGGTTAATCAGCACTTAAAATAGCTATTAACAATTTGCTTGGGGCCGGCGAGGATTTAATAATACATAATTTACTTGTAAATACATCGTGTAGCAAGTCTATTTTATAATGTCACATTATTGGACAAAGTAGTTATGTCTATCTAATATTGTGAATCTTGTCTTATTGTGAAAGGGTGACAAATAAGCTCACACAGTCCACCTGATGGCAAGTGGATGATGTGGCTCGTAGATATTTATATCTATCAAAATACAAATGCGTTGTTACCCCTGAGGACTAAAATAGAATACCTGGAACTCATCATACGCAATACAGCGGCATTAAGCTGCTATTATACGCAGGTATTGCCACTGTACCCTGTATTGGCACTGTGACAGCGTGTTCCTTCCCAGGTGGAACTGACCCATTCGTGCTGAACTATAATATAGCTCTACCATGTATAAAGTTATAGCCTTAGACAGGCCTGTTGGTCTAGTGGTTAGTGACCCTGACTGCTAAGCCGGAGGTCGTGGGTTCGATTCCCACCCAGGACAAATGTTTGTGTGATGAGCACGATCATTTTGTTCTGTGTCTGGGTGTAATTTATCTATAATATTTATGTATTTAGAAATATATAAGTATGTTTATCAGTTGTCTAGTACCCATAACACAAGCTCTGCTTAGCTTGGGACTAGATGGCGTTGTGTGATAGCTGTGGAATATTATTATTATTATTTGGGGTATCTATATAGTTTTCTCATCTGGTTGGGTTATATAAATATATAATTATAAATTAAAATGAAACGATAAATATACATAAATATTAATAACATAAAATAAATACAAAAATGCATAAATAAATAAAAGCCCAACCAGATGGAAGCCCTCGGCAGGGGAGACCAAACGGCCGAGGGTTAGGAGGAAAGAGAAAGAAACCGGCGGACGATGCGGGCGGTATCGAGGAGCACGGCCTTCTGCATTTGAGCCTGGAGCGGTCCGTCACGGAGTCCCAGTCGCCTCAGATGACCCGAGAGGCTGACTGGGATTAGCCCATTCGCAGAGACGACTACAGGAATAATTTCGGCCGGCAGACCACCCCACATATCGGTCACCTCGTGAGCCAGGTCCAGATATTTTGTTCGTTTATCTGTTTCGGCTTTCACGAGGTTCTCGTCATATGGAATGGTAATGTCGACCAAAAATATCCTTGACTGTGCCCGGTCCATCAGCACAATATCAGGCTTATTCGCAAGAATAGTCCTGTCTGTGATGATGGCCCGGTCCCAGTAGAGCCTGGCGCGGTCATTTTCGAGCACGGCTTCCGGCAAGTACTTGTAATACGGCACTTTCCGGCCCACGAGACCGTATTTCAGAGCGAGCTCCTGGTGTAGAATTCTGGCTACTAGGTTGTGCCTGTGCAAGTACTCAGAGTTAGAAAGCGCCGAACAACCGGAGATGACATGCCTATTATTATTATTATTATTATTATTATTATTATTATATGAGTTCCACTGCTGGGCACAGGCCTCCTCTCATTTTTGATTGGGTTTTAGGCCATGGAATTTTTTTATAGGTTAGGGTGACAGATGACCACACTGACCACCTCGATTACGAATCAAAATGCAGATGCGTGGTCACCCGTGAGGACTAAGATGGAATGCCTCGTATCCAGTAAAAAGGGTCTTCCAAAATACCCGCCGCGCTGCCTCTATCTCAATTTCATCACAAAAATCAGCACTTATAATTGCAATTAACAATTTCTGGGGCGGGGGGTTCGAACCCGGGTTGCTCGCGTACTGTGAAATTCACAGCAAGCGCTTAGTCCTAGAACTACCACGGCTACCTTGTGTAAATTAACTTAATTACTTCATTTTTGCCGTGTGATGGCGCAGTCAGAAAATTCATCAATTTCGATTAGTCGGAATCGTAATAGGCAACGATGGAACATTTGGTTTAACATTCTGAATTGTTGTCTCAAGACAGCTGATATCAAAGTCATACATAACACAACATAAACACTCACTCCTCTTACCCAGAGGGGTAGGCGGAGACTACAGACTTTCATTTGGCATGATCCTGACACATCTCTCTCGCCTGCTTTACATCCATATACGTATGCATAAATGCTCGTCCGTTAAGGGTACTCTTAATCTGGCCCATCTTCGATATATCGCCAATTTGGTCGATACACTTTCGTCTAGGGCGTCCCTTAAGTCTTTTCCATCAAAGTTAACTATCGTAAAATGGAATTTACAGCAAAAAGACGGAATGTTCTTCTTTTTTCTTATTAAATTAAATAGTTAAGAAGTATTAGTGGCCATCCAGTGGTATAACTTCGACAGTAAGTCGTAAAATTTTTAGTTTATGTTTTATGAGGGCTATATTTCACCTTCAACCCTCAGTATATATATATATATATATATATATATATATATATATATATATATATATATATATATATATATATATATATATATACTTATATATAATCTATGCTTTTAGCTGTACATTTATATATAAAACATAGATATCTAATATACGACATATTAAAAAAGAACGCTTTTTTATATTGACATACGCTTCAAAGGCAGAAGGAATATTATAAATCACACAAAGGATATGAACTTGAGTGAGCAAAGTACAAATATGTCTTATTTTGAAGATTTAAACATTTGCTACGCATGTCGATAAATCATAATATTTTTGCAGGACCAGGGCTTTTGTTTTTATTTTGTTTTATGATTTGTAGGTTATGTCGTTAAATAATTCGTTCTTAATAATATGATAAGATGTTTAAATAAATTGAAAAGGACACAAAAGAATACAGTATACAGTTTTGATCGCTGAATTTGAGTGACTGTCGTCATCGACTATCCTCTGGGTTAAGCTGTCGTCAAAATCTCACAAAAACTTCTCAATGTGACACATCAGCATATTGTCAACAAAAAATCTGTAAATAAGAAGATCCCGAATGAAATACAGACATAGCTTAAATGACAAACATCCAAGCACAAAATCTTAATTAAAAAAGCCAAACTATGTCGAGCACCCAATTTCATACATCTTCTTTCGCACCTTGTTCAGTTAATCAGTCTTAAATAATTATTTCGTTGGTGCAATTTTAATTTTTTTTTGGCATTATCTACCCTGTATGACTGTTTGACCGTAAACTGTTATGTATTTGTCAATTAACATTGGCAATATTGAACATAAGCAATTAATGTTTTATTTTATCTATTTTTTTTGTTTGTTTAATTGTATTTATTTTTACGTCTTGTGTTGTTGATTGTAAACATGATTGTAAGCTATTATTAAAAAAAATAGTCCCGCTGGGTTTCTTGCTGGTTCTTCCCAGGACAGAGGTTTTTTTGCGAACCAGTGGTAAATTAATTAAAAAAATGACTTTCAATAAGTATTTTTATAATCTACATTGAATAAAAAAGTTTCTATTTCTATTTCTATTTCTATTTTACTTTATTTATTTGCAACACATATTATATATAAATTCTAGCTTTCTGCACTCCTCCACATAAACTTTTTCTGTGCCAAATCTCTCAATTCTCCGTGGGCGAAATATCCTTAAAAAGGAGTAAAAATTTTCCTTTTACGTATTATTATATAAATTTTACTAATACTAAAGTCAGCGGGTCGCCAGTATATATAAATTTAGATGTTTGTCTATCATTGTAAAAATATGATTTTATTTTATTTTTACTTTACCCTTTCATGAGCTTGTTATTATTGTGTAATTTTTGTATATTGTGACACTGGAGGAGTACTGACGTTTACAACACAGGTTATCCTATTGTATGCATGAGCTGAAATACTGCTGTGTAGAATATGAAGGTAAACATTTTTTTACTGTTTGAGTGCTTTGTATAGTGTAAAAAGTAAAGTAAAGTTACAGCCTATATACGTACTACTGCTGGGCACAGGCCTCCCGCTCATTTCTGAGAGGGTTTTAGGGCAAGGAATCAAGGAATTGTCGAACTTCACATGTCTTCGAAATATTTTTTTCTTATTTCTCTGACATGCAGGTTTCCTCACGATGTTTTCCTTCACCACCGAGCACGTGGTAAATCAGCACTTAAAATTGCAATTCATAATTTCACTGGTGCCGGCGGGGATCGAACCCGGTTTGCTCGCGTACTGTGAAATTTACAGCGAGCGCTAACCATCTGAGCTACCACGGCTCTTTTGTATAGTGTGAAAATAAATATTATTGTATTTGGGTTGAATAACATAAATATATTACATTTAATATACTAACATAAATAAATAAGTAATACGTTAATAAATAAAAGCTCAACCAGGTGGAAGCCCTCGGCAGGGGATACCAAACAGCCAAGGGTTAGGAGCAAAGGGTAAAAAACCGGCGGACAATGCGGGCGGTATCGAAGGGCTCCGCTTTCTGCATATAAGCCCAGAGCGGTCCGTCACACAGTTCCAGTCGTCTCATGGTCACGAGATGAGAGGATGAGGGTGAACACCCCACATGTCGGTCATCTCGAGAGCCAGGTCCAGATATTATGGCTGCTTATCTGTTTCGGCTTTCATGAGGTTCTCGTTATAAGGAATGGTAAAGTTGACCAAAAATATCCTTGGCTGTGCCCGGTCCATCAGCACAATATCCGGCTTATTCGCAAGAATAATCCTGTCTGTGATGATGGCCCGGTCCCAGTAGAGCCTGGCGTGATTTTCGAACACAGCTTCCGGTAAGTACTATAATAAGGCTGTTCCCGATTCATGAGACCGTATTTCCGGAGATGACATGCCTAAGTGACTCATCAGGATGGCGACAAGCTAGAGAGATGTCGACGACGCTATTCTTGACGGTAAATGGATGGTGGTTAGGATGTATGTCCGATAGTTGTTGGCCTTAATAACCTGATCCTGAATCGCACAGACAAAACCCTCGGTTTCCCCGAACAGGTCACCAAAACGTAGCCAGTGGAAGGAGGCGACTGTATCTACGAAATGCTCATTTAAAGCCTTGTAGAACCTCTTGTGAAGTCCCTTCTCCTTCCATACGGTCTTCGGAAATGTACTGTACTGCTTGGTCTTGCCATTGCTCGCGGGCTAAGGATAGAGGAGTAATCCCTTTTTCACACGAATCGAGGTTCCTATAGAATGGATCACCCAATCTCGTCAGAAGGTAATTACTTAGATTGCACACTTCGCGATTGTGCATGGTGAGCGCGTTTAAAAGCTACACCCACATATGTATGTGGGCATGTGAGCACAGGTATGGCCCAACACTTATTTGCGTGTCTTATTCACGCCCGACAAAAGACTGTTAAGCATTTTGGTCAAACGTGCATAAAACATATCGCAAACTGTTTCATATCCGCTTCATCGATATCTATATTTTGTGACATTAGCCTAGATAATTGATAGAATCAGGCGTTACTTTGCGAAAATCCATTATAATAAAGATGTTAATTAATTTGCAACCTTCCGCTAACTAGTTAGCGGAAGGTTGCAAATTAATTAATATCTTTATTATTAGCCTAGATGACAAAGGATCGTACTCCACTGCCCCATACACTGCCCAAAAAAGTCTCTAACTGTACAGTCAACCTTGTACAGCTCGAGGATCCTCTTTAGGCATGTATGAAGCACGAAAAAGAGTCGTATGCCTTTATGTAGTCTATCGAGGCGGTGGACAAGTTCCTACGGTTAGGGTAAGTCCGGGGGAGTTGGCCGTAAGGAAGAGATGACCACTAAAAAAAATCATAGTTACACTTACTAGATGGCACTACTTTCTCGTTAGTTCAATTTGTGCTGTGCGTGGGAACGACATTTCGCTCCATCTGCGGTGAAAAAAATCGAAAAAGTAAGTATTTTACTTACTTTACGTACCTACATTTATTTGTATATAGCCTAAAGTTTTCAAAGGGTTTACGTTATACAGTGTGGTGAAAAGACATCATAAAAAGTAAGTTTTTTAAGTTAAGTGCTCAGTTAATGACCCACATTTTAACATAACCTCAAAATGGCGCGTGGGTTGTTTATATTTTTCTACAAATAATGTGTGGCCATCTATCCCGGCTGATTAGGAGAGATGGCCATACATAATCGGTATGAGATGACCATAAGGTCATCTCACACCTACCATATATGTAATGCGTAATGGTGAAAGTTATATTATTATACCTAACTTGATATATTTTTCTTTATTTATGGTGCTATTATACTTATTTTGTTTTAGTATTTCATATCACAATATTTTATTTATAGATGTCAAACAAATACCAAAGAAAAGGATGCAGCTCACGAGGGAACTGGAGTGAAGAGTCACTTAAGGCGGCCATGGACGCTGTTAAAAAAGATGAAATGACTATCAACGCAGCTTCAATAACCTATCAAGTATCAAGGAAGACCCTCGAAAGGCGATACAAGAAAAATAATGACAAAAAAGGACCAATGGGACCATCCTCTATATTCGGCGAAAAAATGAGAAGAAACTCGCTAACCATATTAAAACTATGCAAAAAAATGGTTTCCCATTGACTATTGATGACGTCAGAATGATTGCGTACCAGTTCGCGGAGCAATTGAATTTGAATCACAGATTTAATAGAGAAACTGAGAAAACAGGATACGACTGGTTGCAAGGTTTTTTACGAAGAAACCACGATATTACATTAAGAAAGTCAGAAGGAGTATCTTTAGCTAGAATAACTGCTATGAATAAACTGGAGGTTGACGCTTACTTTGAGTTTCTTGAAAGCATATTGACAATAGACGATGGTGTGTTGAAACCGAGTTGTATCTTCAACATGGACGAGACTGGTCTTCAGCTTAATAATCGACCAGTGCATGTTCTAATTGAAAAGGGTTCTAAGGCTGTATCTACAGTTACTTCGACTGAAAAGGGAGAAACGATTACAGTTATATCCTGCTGCAATGCTGAAGGTACATTTTTACCACCTGCCTGTATCATGAAAGGCAAAAACAAAAAACCTGAGTTTGAGGATGGGATGCCACCGGGATCGAAACTTTTCATGTCCCCAAAATCAGCGTACATTACCTCTGATTTATTTATTGAATGGTTGAAAACACATTTTGTTCCGAGGAAACCAGCTGGAAGAGTACTTCTTTTACTAGATGGTCATTCAACTCACTGTAATTCTGTGGAAATGCTGGAATATGCAAAGGACAATGACATCACATTACTTTCAATGCCAAGCCACACGTCTCACTACCTCCAACCACTAGATCGTACGGTGTTTAAATCACTGAAGACTCATTTTTACGAGCAGTGTCGACTTTGGCTAAAACAAAATCCTGGTCGTCGTATAACACGATTATACTCGTACGACGACCAGACTATTATTTTTAAGTACTTTGTTGTATTTTAATTTGTTTAATTTATTTTGTTCCATTTGTTTATAGAGGCAAATGCGACTTATGAGCACGTTGATACTAAGAAGACAAATGGACTCTGCTGTTCAAGCACTGACCCGAGCAAATACTGCCTCATCACGTATCTACCTACAATATACAAGACAATTACAAAGATTTTGAGCGCGAGAATCTCTTGTTACCTGGACTCCTATCAGGTGACGTCGCACGCTCAAAATGGATGTCAGGGCAGTGTTCGTGGAACCAAGTAACCACTCCTCACTGACGTGATCGCTGGCAAGGTGGTTAAATGTAACCGTAGGAACTTGTCCACCGCCTCGATAGACTATAAAAAGGCATTCGACTCTTTTTCGTGCTTCATACATGCCTAAAGAGGATCCTCGAGCTGTACAAGGTTGACTGTACAGTTAGAGACTTCTTTGGGCAGTGTATAGGGCAGTGGAGTACGATCCTTTGTCATCTAGGCTAATAATAAAGATATTAATTAATTTACAACCTTCCGCTAACTAGTTAGAATTAAGTTTGTCTCGCAAAGGTCCATGCTGACTTCCAAATAGGACTATTTCAGCAGCATTGAATTTAGAGCTTTCACGACAGCCCGATTCCACTTGCTTAGGGGTATGCGTGGAAGTCGCGGTTGATTCTCGAGAGGCATAATGTGCTTTTCTATTATTACTAGGTGGGCTTTCCTTTCTGTTTGTCTTCGAAATATATTTTATCTTGATTTCTTATATTTACGCGAACACTACACATTGAAATAATACTAGTTTTTACGCGATAAATTCCGTAAAAACTAGTATTATTTCTATATTTTATCTTATTTCTCAGACGTGTAGATATCCGTAAAATCAGTATTATTTTTGTACTTTGTTGTATTTTAATTCTTTTTTTTGTTCCATTTGTTTATAGAGTCAAATGCGAGACTTATGAGCACGTTAATACTAAGAAGACTAATGGACTCCGCTGTTTAAGCAGTGAGGTTGGAAATGATTTGTGACTCATTGACATCTTCAATTTTTTAAAAATATTATTATGTTCAAACAGCAGATAATTTTCCTCACGTTGTTTGGGGTCTAAGATTAGAATGCGTCATTATTCATTATCACTAAAAATGTTTTCTAGTTTTTTCACACACCATACGTACCGCAACAGGTTTAAATAATTAGAATTGTTCTAATATTGTTTAATAATTGCTTGAAAAAGTCTACATTTTGCTCATCCGTTAAATTCAAACAAAATCAAACATGGATTCCAAGAATAATGGTGGTATCGACAAGATTCAGCTTCTCATCATTTAAAATTACATTAGTATTAACATTATAGACATTCGGAGTTATGAATTTCATACATTTAGTTTTAGTGCCATTTAAAATTAATAACATTAAATCAATTCAATCATTTAGATATAGCGTTACTTACTTCGTTATATTTTAGTACCTGCTGTTTTAATTTGAAGATTAATGAAGTGTCGTCATCAAATAATACCATATCATGGTTATCTCCTACTATGTAAGGTAAGTCATTAATATATACAAGAAACAGAAAGGGGCCAAAAATTAAGTCATGAGGCCCGCCCATTTGTAGTATCGTAAATAAATATGAAATAATTAATTTATGAGCATCACTTCTTACATCGCAGTGTTGACGTTTCCTTATTCATGTTTCACGGTGAACACAATCGAAGGCTTTGGATAGATCACAGAATATACCCAAAGCATCTTGTGAATTCTCCCATGCATTGAAGATATACTAAATCAGCTCAACACCAGTATCAGTTCTCGATGGACTCCTTGTGAAACCAAATTGATTTTTATAAAATAAATTATTTTAATTAAAAAATAACTAATTAAGAATAATTGTTTTAAAAATTTTACTAGGTGTTGGCAGTACAGAAATAGATCTAAAATTGGAAGGTCCAATGTATTACCAGATTTGCCCTCTGATTACTTTACTATGCTTCATTAAATAGGAAACACACCAGATTCAATTTTAGTATTGAATATAATAGCAAGTTGAGGTGCAATTGAATAATTTTTTTTATAGAAGAGAGGGCAAACGAGCATGCGGCTCACCTGATGTTAAGTGATTACCGCCGCCCATGATCAACCGCAACACCAGGGGAATTGCAGGTGCGTTGCCGGCCTTTTAGAAAGGAGTAAGCTCTTTTCTTGAAGGTCCCTAGGTAGTATCGGTCCGGAAAAATCGCCGGTGGTAAACTATTCCACAGAGAGGTCGTACGCGGAAGAAAACTCCTTGTGAAACGTACAGTGGTGGACCGCCAAGCATCCAGATGGTGTGGATGGTATTGGGACGTTTGCCGCGTAGTGCGTTTACGAAATTTGGCGGCTGGGATTAATCCGAACAATTCTTCAGAGCACTCCCCATGATATATGCGAAAGAAAATACAAAGAGATGCAACATCTCTTCGCGGCGCCAGTGAATCGAGCCGATCGGAAAGCACTCGGTCGTCGACGATTCGAGCCGCTCTGCGCTGGATGCGGTCAAGTGGAAGGAGCTGGTACTGGGGAGCCCAAGCCCAGAGATGGGAACAGTATTCCATGTGCGGCTGAACCTGCGCCTTGTAAAGTTGCAGGCGGTGTACCGGCATGAAATACCGTTGTATCTATTATAGGCGTAATAACTTTAACGAAAATCCCCAATGATCTGTATCAATCGTTTTAAAATATTTTACAATATCTTTTGATGATACTTTATGAAATGTAAAATTCTTTGTACACCCATTTATACCTATTGTGTTTATGTAATGATTCGGTGACGGCAGTAGGAGCATTCAGTGACTTAGTGGTCAATATCGAAAAAGTAAAATATTACTCAAAACCATTGCAACGTCCAGTTCTGATTCGGTTAATTTGTTATTAAAACTTAACTGGTAAGTTGAATTGCGAGAGGTAACCTTACCAGTTTCAATACAAATTATATATACTCCATGTCATTATAAAATTATTAGAAGCCTAAGACGGCTTCTAATAATTTTATAGTTTTGCTCCTCAAATACAAAGACTTGGCTGTGGAGCACACTCTTTTAAAGATTTTTAAATATTTTTTTCCATATTGCCTAAATTCGATACTACGATTAGGTATATGACCTTTCATGGTAGAGTTCATATAACCTTTGTCTATTCTTATAGACTCCTACTGTCACTCATTCATTGAATGCCTTCCGACTGTTCATGGATAATGTTTTAGACGTAATAGTATTATCAAATTCACTGCAAATAGGGTTAAATAATGTTTCATCCAAAAAATCTGGGTTATTTTGGAGAAATTAAAAAAAAAACACTTCGAAGACAAGTGCAGTCAATGTGCAATGAAAGTGCTTAAAAAAGCTAGTTCCTGCTAGGGGTGTACGCCCCAGACATGTCTAAGCCCACTTACATCGGAGAGCAATTTTGGGACATGGTAAGGATGGTGTTGACAAAATGTAAGGAAAATGAAAATATTATTATGTTAGGAGACTTTCATGGAAGGGTTGGGGTGGAGAGGTTTGGTTATGAAAGGATAATGGGAACGTTTGGTGATGAAAGTATAAATGAGAATGGTGAAGACCTCCTCACCGTATGTGCGGAAAAGAACCTTTTTGTGACGAATACTTTTTTCGTCATAAGAAGATTCACATGTATACATGGGAAAGAGATGATGATAGAAGCGTGATAGATTTCGTAATTGTGGATGAATGAATGAGGAGCGCAGTCGTAGATACAAGGGTTTTCCGGGGGTCCAACGTAGGGACGGATCATTACTTGGTCTTATGTCGAATTAATGGTCTTTTCAAGCGTTGGCGGCATCGGACATCTGTGTCTACCACTGCGTTACAGCGTATAAGAATAGAGAAGTTACAAGATGAAGATGTGATAGAGAAGTATATATGTAGACTGAGAGAAAATATTAGATGTTTGAATGAGTTATGTATGAATGATTTAGACTTGAACTGTACTGTGTGGGATAATATTAAGAAAGGTTTGGTGGATACCGCCACCAAAGTATGTGGTGTAAGTAAGAGAACAAATGAAAGGAAAAGTAATACGTTATGGTGGGATGATGAGGTACGGGTGGAAGTTGAATCAAAGAAGAAAGCATGGTTAGATTTACTAGCAACCAAAGCTGGTAATTCTTCTGGTATGAATGATGAGATTGAAAAAAGAGTAAATGAAATTGTTGAAAGGAAAAAGAAAGAAAGAACGGATAAGAATGATAGAAGGATATCTGATAATTTCCAGGCTAACATAAAATGTTCTGGAAACTCGTAAGAACTGCCAGGGGAAATACAAAACAGCATATAATAAATGCTATAAGAGACGAGAATGGATGTATTCTGATTGATGAAGTTTCGAATTTAAACAGATGGAAGGAATACTTTGAAAGAGTGTTTATCAGTGAAGAGTCATCTGAATTAAATGAACTAGAAATTCCGAAAGAAGTGGAAAGGGGTAGGGAGATAAGTGTAGATGAAATAATGAAAACAATGAAAAGCATGAAAGCAGGTAAGGCAGCTGGATATGATAGAGTATCACTCGAGATGCTAAGGGCTGAAGAGGGAGTGGTGGCAGGCCTGCTGTACACCTTGTTTAATTTATGTTGGGAATTAAAACGGGTACCGGATGACTGGTGTAAAGGAGTTATAGTACCAATATATAAAGGAAAAGGGTCACAGCAGGACTGCAAAAACTACCGCGGTATCAGCTTGCTTAGTATTGTGGGTAAACTGTATGCTAAGGTGTTAATTGAAAGAGTTATGAAAGAAACTGATGGAAAAATTTGGGATGTGCAAGCGGGTTTTAGAAAGGGAATGGGGTGCACAGATCAAGTCTTTTCCATGCGCATGATTGCGGAGAAGTTTTTGGCCAAATACCAGAAAGTTTTTTGTGCGTTCATGGACTTGGAAAAGGCTTATGACAGAGTGGACAGGAATGAGTTATGGCAAATACTAAACTCATATGGGTTGAGCGCTGGTTTGATACAGGCATTAAGGTCTCTTTATAGGGACTCTAGTGCTTGTGTCAGGATCAATGGGGTCTACTCGGACTGGTTTGGCATCCAAAAAGTTGTCAGACAGGGCTGTGTAGCTTCCCCTTGGCTGTTCAACCTATTTATGGACCGGTATTTGCAAACTTTGAAAGATGAAGAATGTGGGTTAAGAATGGGCGAGTTAACCGTCAAATGCCTTTTGTATGCCGATGATCAAGTCATATTTGCGTCATCGGCGGCTGAGTTGCAAATGATGGTTACATTAATGAGCTGGGAATTAAAAGAAAGGGGAATGAAAATGAACGCAAGTAAGACGAAAGTGATGGTTTTTGAAAGAGAAGAAAGCAAAACGGTATGTGAAATAAGAATAGAAGGAGAGTTAATTGAGCAAGTGGATGAGTTTGTGTATTTGGGATGTGTATTTAGCAGGGATGGTAGATATGATAGGGATATAGAACGACGAGTAATTGCAGGGAATAGAGTGAATGGGGCACTACACTCTATTATGAAGAACCAGAATGTCTCAGAACAGGCACGTATGGTAATTCATAATGCTGTGTTAGTCCCTACTTTAATGTATGGTAGTGAAAGCTGGGTGTAGCAGAAGAAGCACGAAAGTAGAATAAATGCTGTCTTTAAGGAATGAAATGGAATGAATGGAATGTCTTTAAGGAAGGAAAGGAATGCGGTCTTTAAGGAACATGCTAGGGTTGAATCTGAATGACAGGGTGAGAAATTGCATGATAAGAGATAAATGTGGTATGCAAGATGATGTGGTGACCAGGATTAAGGAAAGGAATGCTTCGGTGGTTTGGTCACGTAGAAAGAATGAATGAGGAAAGAGTGACAAAGAAAATTTATATGGCAGATGTGAACGGCCGAGTCGGGAAGGGACGCCCTAGAAAAAAGTTTATCGACCAAATTGGCGATATTTTGAAAATGGGCCACGTTAGAAGTACCCTTAACCAACGAGCATGTATGTGTAGATATATGGATGTAAAGGAGGCGAAAGACGTATGTCAGGATCGTGCCAAATGGAAGTCCGTAGTCTCTGCCTACCCCTCTGGGTGACAGGCGTGAGTGTTTATGGTTATGGTATGGATTAATATGGCTCAGGTAAGACAGTGATTATACGCTCTTTGGTTGGTAGTATTGTTAGTATTTTTTGATGGAGGCGCTACATCTTTATTATGGGTTCGCTCGACCGAAAAGCGTTCTGCGGAAGCGTGGCATTTCGCAAAATGCCAGCCGAAAATAGTAGCTTATTGCTGCTGTGTTTCGTACGGTGAGTGTAAAGAACCGATTAACCTTTTTTACTTGTAACGAGGTATTCATATTTCTATCGCAGTCCTCAGGGATGACAACGCATTGAAAGTTTGATTATTAATGGACAACATATGTAGGTGTATATGGCCTTAACATTAATTACCATGAGGTAGACTGTGACTCATTTCTCACCTTAATTCTACATAAAGAATATGTACCTAATAAATGCAAGTAAGTGAATAAAATGCCACTGGCTCTGTACAAAATAAAATACGCGCGACGGACGACTCAAAATCAACCGAGTTCCTCTATCGTTTATATTAACTGTCAAAGTGAATGCGATCCCAGTTATTGCCATCGAGATGCTTTTATTTCACGCAAATAGACTACGGATCTAAACGGACTCGTCGGATAAATTGTCTACTAGCCGGCCAGCGGGAGGTTTGTAGGGTATCCAGATGTGCTTAGAAAATATCGGACACGGAACATTTTATGATACACTTATAATGTCAAATAGTTTTTTATTTAAAAAATCTTATTTTAATTATTAACATGTCTGTCCCTATAGCAAAAAGAATATTTTACTCAGGGCATCCAATTTACGTCAAAAAATACACCAAATCATCAGTCTTTTCAAGCTGTATAAATTACAATAATTGCAACTAAAATTTAAATAAATAATTTATTATATTAGCAGTATTCCTGCTGACCACTCTTATATTATCTTTATTCCATTATTATATTATACTGGTTTGTCTATTGGTCGTAAGCGTCACTGCCGATTAAGTTCCAAATTTAAATTTCGAATCCGACCAAAATCTGTTAATGAGTATTTCTGTCAAGAAATTTTTAGTGTCAGCCCTGAGTGAGGAAGTTTTGGTTATTGTCTGTCAAATATCTATGAGACAATCTATGGGGAGTCCTATGTGCAGTAGTTGACTTTTGATAGGCTACAATGGGAACGGTAACGGTATACCTTTTAATAATGACGCTAATCAGCCAATGCTATTAGATCAGTCGTTATATCCTTTACATAGTACCTAGTTCATTTATTGACGCTGTAAGACAAGTCTTTTACCAAAGAAATAATAATTTTCCACGTTTGAATTTCAAAAGTGGAATATCTTATAAAATAAAAAATTTTGGACGTTTTTGTCTACCATAAACAACATTTTATACAGTCTAGACATGCATTTAAGGCGCTTTAATTCGTTTAACCACAAGTACCGTTCCAAAAAAATAGACAGCTGTATTATAAAATCCAAAAGGAAAATTTTATAACACGGCGAATTACGATGTCATTCATACGTTTAACCGCCGTCAATGGTAAATGTCAACTACATTTGTATAACCTATAAATTGACAACTATTTTACGTGGCACTGCTTATTACACTGCATGTTATAGTTGTAGCAGAAATGGGTCGGCTCGCACGACCAGCGTAAAATAGCAACTTAATGATGTGTTTCGTATGGCGAGTATAGAGAACCGGAAACCCTTTTTAATGAAAGTAAGGCATTCTATCTTTGTCTTCAGGGGTGACAATTAATTTGCATTTTTGGTTAGATGTCTAAAGGCTACAGCATCACTTACCATCAGGTGGACTTTGTGCTCGTCACTCTTATTCTATAAAAAAAACATCTTCAAACAAATGACACTAAAGAATCGTTGATATCTATGTAGACTAAACTGAAATTACTCGAAGTCCGTAACTGCACTGGCTTTCCATATTGGACGTGTACCTTTCAAAATTGGACACATTAGTGATGATTGGCGTCAGAACCTTCTGCGGGGGAAGTTGGTATCTACCCAGTCGGAAAATAATTATTATCACCTAGTATAGTTTACATGTAAATAATTATGAAGTAAATTAACTATTTACTTTGCGGAAATCCATTATAATAAAGATATTAATAAATTTGCAAACTTCCGCTAATCAAATACAATGATGTGTCTTACCTGGATTTAAGAGCACCTCCCGGCCTCCCTCAATTGCGTGCACCAATCCCGTCACCGCTCTTCAATCCAGCTAAGAGAAGACACATCATTGTATTTGATTTGCGGAAGGTTGCAAATTAATTAATATCTTTATAACTATTTTATGGTTATGTGTATGTACCTATTTCAAGTTTTAAAAAAAATTTGCAACTTAGTGCAACCAATAAAATTATAAATTAATTTAAAATTTACAAGTATTTTAATTTACATAAAAACCGAATATTTTTCTTATTTTTATATGCTGAATGTAATTTAACTAGATGTTGAGTTTGAAATATTATAAAACAAATCAATTTTGATTGGATGCGTAGATAACTTACGCAGAACACGTGTAAACCCAATTAAAGTATGTTTGGTTAGCCTCATAAATAAGTTTGAAACTATAAATTAATCTTTTATTAGAATTTAGAGCTTTGAATGATAGGGTAAGAAATTGTATGATAAGAGTTTGCACAAAGATGTTGGGACCAAGATTAAGAAACGAATCCTTAATCTTCGGTGGTTTGGACACGTAGGAAGAATGAATGCGAGAAGAGTGACAAAGCGAATTAATGCTGCAAAAGTTAATGGCAGAATTGACAAGGGGCTTCCTAAACGGAAGTTTGTTGACTAAATCTTGGATATATCGAATATGGACCAAGTTTACAGTACCTTTAAACAACGATTACGTATGTATAGATAAATTGATGTGAAATCAGCGAGAGAAGTATGTCAGGTTCGTACCTAATGGAATTCCGTAGTCTCTGCCTACCCATCTGGGTGACAGGCGTTATTGTTAATGTTTTATCTTAGAATTTAAGCTGCAATATTACACGGTTGTCAAAAAGTATACGTTAAATTATGTGATTATATAGGTATTCATTGTATATAGATAATTTAATCTACGACGTCATCCGTAGTTCGTTTCCTAGTAGATAAGGGACAAGGTACTAGCGGTCAAAAACGTGTATCAGGATACGTGTCCCGAAACCATCCACACCATCTGGATGCTTGGCGGTCCACCAATGTATGTTTCACAAGGAGTTTTCTTCCGCGTACGACCTCTCTGTGGAAGAGTTTACCACCGGCGATTTTTCCGGACCGATACGACCTGGGGACCTTCAAGAAAAGAGCTTACTCCTTTCTAAAAGGCCGGCAACGCACCTGCAATTCCCCCGGTGTTGCGGTTGATCATGGGCGGCGGTAGTCACTTAACATCAGGTGAGCCGCATACTCGTTTGCCCCCTCTTCTATATAAAAAAATCAGGATGGATGAGGTAGAACTAGGCGTAGAAGCTAGTAAAACTTTTATAATGCAAGTTTTAGTGTTTATTACTATGGAAAAGTTTGATAAGGAAATAACTGGTAGCCGTTGTGGTGGTTAGGACTCAAAGAATCGGTTGATATCATTGGAACATGGAATGGGATCTAAACATATGTAAGAAGTCATCATCATGATAACAGCCTATGACAAGTTCACTGTTGTACATGGGCCTCCTCCTAGGAATGCCGCTAAACACGGCCGACACTATATCTAGGTGTTGGTGGTGGTATTCGCTTACTCGAGAACTTTTCAATCCCATCGGTTTTCGGTTCTTCGATTTAAGGGAGATTCCATTGACACTTCAGATTACTGATTTGTGGTAAGCGACTACTATAATCAATGTATTGCAATGTATATGCATTATCCTGAGCCTGATGCAAGATGTAATATATTATAATTAATACCTGTATATAACCCGTATATTATAATTAGAAGCCATTACAACTATAATTACTTCGGCAATAACTTATCTCTGTTCTACATGTGTGGTAAAATTAAAATAATATTAATAGAGTATAGATAATTGGTCGCTCATGTGGAATAACGCTCGCCTAATCGTTTAAGGTCAAAGTATTGTTATCGATTGTTTATAAATTGAAAAGTTGTGCAGAAATTGCTCAGATATAGCACTCCGGTTATTTTAGTATCGTGTTAAAGCGTCGTTGGATAAAGGTGTGTGCTATATTGAGAGTGGTACGTTTTCAGGTCGTCGAGAAGTGGCCAGGGTCTCTCATAAACCGATAGAATTACCGTCCCATCGGACTATGAGAGTGAGGGAGTTGAGAGTGCTCTTGTGTTTGCACATACACTCGGGCACTGTTATACTGTCTGTCCTATTGACTGCCTCGTTGGTCAAATTGTCGTAACAAAGACTGCTGATCGGCCTTGGGTTCGAATCCCGGGTCGAGCCAAAAAAAAACATAATTAGTGAGTTTTTCTGTCAAGAAATTCTCGGACGTTAATAATCCTGTCCTGCGCAGATGGCTAGTCTACGTTGAGACTGGATACCGTTACGGATACTCGGCCTGGAGGACATTAGGTCGGGGGATATGCGCTAAATTATATAATGTTGGGGTGGCGCAGCAGACTTCTTCCTTGCTAATGAGCGCACTCAGAAATGTGAGTAGGCCAAGCCGGAGGAATAGTGGGCTTTATAAAATTATTTAATAAAAGTTATTATACTCCTAAAGAGTCATCATCATTATTGCAGGTCTTCACAAGTCCACCGCTGCACATAGGCCTCTCCCAAGGAATGCCACAAAGCACGGTCCTGAGCCACCTGCATCCATCGATTTCTACATACCTCACCAAGTCGTCACTTAATGACTCTCGAAAACAGCACGTAGACGCGGCTCAGAAGTAAAATCGGTCTGTAGTTCTTCAAGAGAGCATTGTCGTCTTTCGTGAAGAACGATTCCACCGCACTAATGCTCCATACCTCCGAAGTGGACGCCACCACAACGGATGGAATTGAAGACCTTCTGAAGGACTTCAAGAATTGGTTTTTATTACATTCTCGCCCCAGGCCTTGCCGTCGTTAAGGTGCTGGAGAGCCACTCTAATCTCATTCGGAATAACGTCCAGGATATCATCGGAATAGTATCGACATGCGTATACCTCTAACAATGACTTTAAATCTCAGGTGCCTCGGAAACGATGATACCACATTCTGTCTTCAGCTTTGACAGGCACAGGCTCTTTCTGGCAGGCATATCATCAATGCCGCTCAATCGCTTCTTTAATACGAGCTGCTGTATTGAAGTTGCGTATGTCCCGCCGCATGCAATTGGAGATCTGTCCATTCAGTTGCCTATATGTTGTCATATCTGCCTAAGGCTGCAGCTTCATATTTCGTCTAACAGCCATGAGAATAAGAGTATGATCGGAGAGTTTTTGTGTTCTACTGCGACTCTTTTAGAGAACTTAGCTCCGACCGCATGAACAGTTTCCATGAGGTTGGCATTCATATCGTCCACTATACTGAAGTCTTCTGGGCACTGAAAACGATTTTGTAACTCGAGCTGAAAGTTTTCGGGCCCTTGGATTAGAGCACTAGGGGGATGGAGCGTTGACTTCATGAGACGTGACCTATCCAACTTAACGTTTAGATTCAGTGTGCCCCTCACTATTTAGTCATCCCTATTAGTTTTCAATGATCACAGTTGATCTCAGGGTGAAAACTGACAGGGATCACAAAGGGACATCATAAAACAGTTACCGTCTAGTCAAATATAATGAGGTTAATTAAATTTTTGTCGAACTAGCGGGGCTCGACCAGGTGCAATTTCTGAGGGCCGAATCTGGAAGAAACAGTTCATCATAAAGATTCCCTAGTTTCCCATTAAGTCGGCCATCTGCTGGCTCTTAGGGTTCCGTTACCCTATTCCAAATTTCCCTGCCTTCCGTTCACTGTTGTCTCTTGTGCAACACACCGTATAGTGGGTTTTGAAGGAATGCACGGCTCTTGAGATATCCTCATACATTTCTTCCACCTCCTCATCGGGTGTGCCGAGGTTGGTGCGTAAATTTGTATGACCTTCAGCGAATACCGTTTGGTGGTTCTGAGTGAAAGATATGCAACCCTCGTCGACACACTCCGAATCTTTTTAACGTTGCTAACTAGACACTTGTGGACGATAGATCCGACACCTCCTTGGCACCGAGTAGAAGAGAGTAAGATGGTCACCCTCCCGGGCATAGAAAAAGTTTCCGGATTCGTGGATTACCGTGTCCTCCCCTCACCTCAGATAATCCTGTAATATCCCAGCAAAACTTTTATATTTCCTCCAGCTCCAAACTCTTCTCGTAAATCCTCAGGGTGCTTATCTTTATTCCGTGATGTAAGTGATACCTCCGGGTACGTGCGTCTGCGTGAACCTCCACCAGGGATTCTTATCACCTCCTGGCTCACTGTTACCATAGTCGCCACCGTAACCAGGAATAGCCGGCCGTCGGGTACTGGGGGTCGTCATTGCTCATAGGGAAATGTTTGACATAGTTGCCACTCCTGGCAAGCAGGTTGTAACTGCAGTTTTTTATTGTAATTATGCTGCTATCAGAAAAATGCTGCTGCCCAGCTACTGCCTCAGTTTCTCTCGCCTCTTACGACACCCACGGGAATATATGTAGTGAATTTTTTACATAGCCATTACATGGTGAAGAGTTATTGATAATAACCCCTCGGAATGAAGTGATCGCTACCATGCTCTTTGTAAATATTTTCATACTTAATTGACGAGACACTCTATCTTAGTACTAACAACGTATCTGAATTTTGACTTTAATATGTAGAGGCCTATAGGCCAGAGCACACAATCCACCTGATTGTAAGTGGATGCTGTGGCCCATAGGCATCCGCATTTGTCCTCAATTAAGAATCTAAATGAAAATGCGTTTTCACCCCTGAGGACTAAGATGGAGTGCCTCGATTCCAGTAAAAAAGGTCCGGTTCTCTACAGTCACCATACGATACGCAGCAGCATTACACTGCTATTTTACGTTGGTATTCTGTGAGAGCATGGTCCTGCCATGGAAGAATCGACTCATTTATGTTACAACTATAATATACCTGCTCTTCGGCTCTACCACGTAAAAATCATGACTTTACCTTAAAGCACGTTAAATGGCCCTACCAGGTTACTGTAGTAATTCAAATAAAAAACCTTATGTTTGCTCTGGAAAATATTATAACCACGAAGCCATAGTTATCATTCCTTATTATAAAAGAAAGACGAGAATCGTGAGTACTCTAATCTTTATTACGCTTATCTTAAATAGCCTTTCTATTTTTGATTCAATGTCACACGCAAACATGTATCAGCTGTTTATACAACACGATAGGTACATGTAATATTACATGTTATGTAATATTTTACATTATGATATTTGATAAATATGATCTATTAATATAGTTACATTTGTTATTCAAAAAAGTGACCAAACAATAATAATTATTATATTTTTTCTTAGAAAAAAAAAGATATTTCAATTTTTTAATATGATTTCCGACCGAATTTCAGTCACGGTGGCCAGTTTCGACGAAGACTTGCGCGGGACAGAATTATTGTGCCCGAGTGTAAGCGCAAGCAGTGGTGCACTCTCTTTTCTATCACTCTCATGGGACTTCAAGTGCTTTTCGAGGCACGGGGGTAAAGGGGTAAAACATCGTCAACTTCCTGACTCCGGCCTGATACTCAGAATTTCTTACCAGAATAACCCAATAACTAATTTTGACCCGATGAATCCTGGATTCGAACCCATTCGACTTCATGGTCCTCGCCTCTTGTGATGGCCTGTATTGTAATCATGATGATAATGATATAATATTGATACGAAAATATAATACCTTAATATATTACTATCGCTGAGTTCGGCGTAAGAATACTCTACCTCATATCATCCCGTGAGTGACAGCAAGAAATTGTAATAGGCGATGGGCATCTTCCTCATAACAGCTAAAAAAACTGGCGTTGTCAATCCGCCTGCCGAGTATATCAACTATGGTAAAATTCGCTCTATCTAATAATAATGCCCTCTAGAACGATTTCGGTCACGGTGGCCAGCCTCGACGGAGGCTAGCCATCGGCGCAGGACAGGATTATAGTGCCCAAGTGTATGCGCAAGCACAGGCACAGGCACACTCTCTACTCCCTCACTCTCATAATCCGATGGGACGGTAAAGTGACACAACCGGAGAGAGATCAGGCGCAGGACCAACGGCTTTACGTGCTTTACGAGGCACGGAGGTGAGACACCGCCAACTTCCTGACTCCGGGCAAATACTGAGAATTTCTTGACGGAAAAACTCAATAATTAATTTTTTGGCCCGACCCGGGATTCGAACCCAGGAACTCATGATCATCAGTCGTACTACTACAACCACTAGACCAACGAGGCAGTCCGTTTTATGAGGCAAGCTATAAGGACGGCTTTTGATTAGCAGTGTCCTTTTGAGATGGAGATTTGAGGCTGTGTAATGTTTGAATAAATCAAGTCTAAGTGCCGTGTAGTGGCGGTTGAGAATATCCACTACCCCATATCTTCCCGTGGGTGTCGTAAGAGGCGACAGAGGGAGACAGGCAGGAGATGGGCAGCAGCATCTTCCTGAAATTGTGAGATAATAAAAAACTGCGGTTGCCAACCCGCTCGCCAAGCGTGGCAACTATGGCAAATATCCCCCCATGAGTAACGACGCAAACAAACGGCCCCCAGTCCCCGGTGGCCCCGCTATTCCTGGCTACGGTGGCGACCATGGTAACGGCGGGGCAGGGGGTGCTAAGAATCTCCGGTGGAGGTTCGGTTGCCACCTACGACGACTCGACCTGGCAACATATAACGCACGCACCCTGAGGACTGACGAGAAGATACTAGAGTTGGAAAAAGAGGTACACAAGTTGCGCTGGCATATTATTGGGTTATCCGAGGTCCGAAGAGAGGGGGAGGACACGGTAATCCTCGAGTCCGGCAACTTGTTCTATCACCGGGAGGGCGACCATCTGTCCCAAGGAGGTGTCGGATTTATCGTCCACAAGTCTCTCGTCAACAACGTTGTAAAGATTGGGAGTGTGTCGACGAGGGTCGCGTACCTGATACTCAGAATCACCAAACGGTATTCGCTGAAGGTCATACAGGTTTACGCACCAACCTCGGCACATCCCGATGAGGAGGTGGAGGAAATGTATGAGGATATTTCCAGAGCCATACATTCCTCCACAACCCACTACACGGTGTTGATGGGAGACTTCAACGCAAAACAAGAGAAAGCGGTGAGCTGAAGGTAGGGAAATTTGGAGTAGGGCAACGGAACCGTAGGGGCCAGCAGCTGGCCGACTTTATGGAGAAAGAGGGACTCTTTATGATGAACTCCTTCTTCCAGAAGCGGCCCCACAGGAAGTGGACCTGGTCGAGCCCCGACGGATCGACAAAAAATGAGATTGACTTCATTATGACGACCAGACGCCAACTGTTCAGTGATGTCTCAGTGATCGCAAGGGTGAAAACTGGCAGCGATCACCGAATGGTTAGAGGCACACTGAACCTAAACGTTAAGTTGGAGAGGTCTCGTCTAATGAAGTCAACGCTCCGTCCCCCTCGTGCTCAATCCGTTGCAATAATCCATCCCGAAAATTTTCAGCTCGAGTTACGTAACCGCTTTCAGTGCCTACAGGATTGCAATGCAGTGGACGATATGAATGACAAGCTCGTGGAAACTGTCCATGCGGTCGGAGCTAAGCTCTGCAAGACCCGCCGCAGAAGAACACAAAAACTCTCTGTTCACACTCTTAATCTCATGGCTGTTAGACGGGAGATGAGGCTGCAATCGTCAACAGATTTGACAGCATACAGGCAACTGAACAGACAGATCTCCAAATGCATGCGGCGAGACTTACGCAACTTTAATACTGCTCGTATTAAAGAAGCGATCGAGTGGAACCAGGGCTCCAAAGTCTTTGCTAGAGATCTGCCTGCCAGTAAGAGCCAACTGTCAAAGCTGAAGACTGAGTGTGGCAGCATCGTTTCTGGGACACCTGAGATTCTGAGTGAGATTGAGAGGTTCTATGGGCAGCTGTACACATCATCGTTGGAGCCACACGCAAGTGTGAGTAACGATCCAAGAGCGGGTCTTATCCGACACTATTCCGATGATATCCAGGACGTCAGTCTGAGCGAGATTAGAATGGCTCTCCAGCACCTTAAAAACGGCAAGTCCCCGGGCGAGGATGGAATTACAGCGGAGCTTCTGAAAGCGGGTGGAAAACCGGTACTTGAAGTCCTTCAGAGGCTCTTTAATTCCGTCCTCCATGGTGGCACTACTCCGGAGGCGTGGAGCAGAAGTGCGGTGGAAAGTTGACAACGCCCTCTTGAAGAACTTCAGACCGATATCCCTTCTGAGCCGTGTCTACGTGCTGTTTTCGCGAGTCATTACGAATCGTCTCGCACGCAGACTCGACGACTTCCAGCCTCCCGAACAAGCCGGTCTCCGAAAAGGATTTAGTACCATAGACCACATACATACCCTTCGGCAAATTGTACAGAAGTCCGAAGAGTACAATCTGCCACTTTGCCTGGCGTATGTGGACTATGAGAAAGCCTTTGATTCCGTCGAATTTGGGCGGTGCTACAGTCTCTTCAGCGGTGCCAAGTTGACTGTCGGTATATCGAAGTGCTGAAGTGTTTGTACAGTAGGGCTACGATGGCTATCCGAGTACAGAACCAGAGTACGAAACCTATCCAACTGCAGAGAGGTGTAAGACAGGGTGACGTTATTTCCGCGAAACTCTCCACCGCTGCATTGGAAGACGTTTTCAAGCTACTGGACTGGAAAGGATACGGTATTAACATCAATGGCGAGTACATCACTCACCTTCGATTTGCCGACGATATAGTACTTATGGCAGAATCGCTGGAGGACTTAAGCACTATACTCAATGACCTCAATAGTGCCTTCCAACGGATAGGTCTTAAGATGGACATGGACAAAACCATAATCATGTGTAATGTCCATGTCACACCTATGCCGGTAGTTGTTGGGAGCACTAAGCTCGAAGTTGTTGACGAGTACGTTTACCTGGGACAAATAGTCCGGCTAGGTAAGTCCAACTTTGACCGAGAAGTCAATCGACGGATTCAACTCGGCTGGGCAGCGGGAAATTACAACCCATCTTCTCGTCAGGTATACCTCAAAACCTGAAAACTAAGTTGTACAACCAGTGCGTGTTGCCAGTGATGACATATGGAACTGAGACGTGGTCCTTCACTGCTGGCCGTATGAGGACGCTCAAAGTCGCTCAGCGAGCTATGGAGAGGGCTATGCTCAGAGTTTCTCTGCGTGATAAACTTAGAAATGAGGATATCAGCAGTAGAACCAGAGTGACCGACATAGCCCAACGGATTAGTAAGCTGAAGTGGCAATGGGCCGACCATATAGCTCGAAGAACCGACAACCGTTGGGGAAAAAAGTTTCTCGAGTGGTAGCCTCGTACCGGTAGACGAAGTGTAGGGCGACCCCCCACTAGATGGAGTGACGACCTGGTAAGACATGCAGGAAGTCGATGGATGCAGGTGGCTCAGGACCGTGCTTTGTGGCATACCTTGGGGGAGGCCTATGTTCAGCAGTGGACTTGTAAAGGGCTATAATGATGATGATGACGATATATTCTAAGTCTGTGTAATAAATAAATGAACTGTCGAGTAAGACTTTAAAAGGTTTCTGAGTTCAGAACGACCACGTCAAAATGTTTTAAGTAATAATTTTTCATCTGTTCTGCAAGTAATGTGACTATAATATTTCATGCGTAGTTTTCTGCTGAAGGATCCGGTGAAGGTTTTTATTTTGTATTTTAAAAAGAAAAAGTAATTTTTTACACTTTTGCGATATCACAATCTCAGTGTAGACTACATTGCTTATAACCGCTTGCTTGAGTTTGTGTACTACAGTGCCCAACGACGAACGGCGTCAATTTGAGTTGGGTACTGTACTGCCCACACCTACCTACATATATTAAAAATAAAAATAATTAAAAAATCGTGTGCGTTGATGATGAAACTAATATTTAGGCATAGTGGACATGAATTACTTTAACTTTTAAATAAAAAACTGAAGTGTGACCTATTTAATACATAGCAAAATAGTCTTTGAAATCGGTTCACAGTTGACGATCATGCCGTGTATTATACAATGCAATAAAAAAAAAAAAAACATACACTCGAATTGTGAACCTGTTTCTTTTGTTGAAGTTGGCTTATAAAATAGTAATATAAGTTCCTCTTTTTTATATAAAGCCGTAAATATTTACGACAGGACACGCGCCTGTGAATTTGCTCTACGCCTATTTGTTAATGTCCATAAGATTTTTTAATAATCCTTTTGATGAGAGGATGCTGGACTGCAATTTGTTGCATATTTTCCTCTTTGAAAAGATGCTTAAAACTATGTATGTATGTATGTTTACTTTTTAGCAGCGTTGCCAACTTAACGGATTATTCCGTATATCTATGTAATTTTTTCATCGTCTACGGAACTACGAGGGCGGCACTGAAAATTTCGGGAATCAAGGTAGTGACACAACATTACTATTTAAAAATGTATTTATTGCTTTTCGAAATATTTTTCGCGAAATTTGACACAATTTTCCATACGATGGAACCAATCATTGAAGCAACCATTACATTCGGAAGTTGGGGTCTCCAAAATGGCCGTTTTGTAGGCGTCCACAGCTTCTTCAGGTGATGAAAATCTCTGTCCACGCAATTTATTCTTTATTTTAGGGAAAGTAAAGAAATCATTAGGGCTTACGTCGGGGCTGCACGGCGGATGGTCTAATAATTCTATGTTTTCTTGCTCTAAAAAGTGACTGGTTTTTTGTTTCGGATTCGTACGCGTATATCCAGGATTCGTCACCTGATACAATGTTGTATACAGCATTTGAGGATCCTGCGTGGAATCTATCGAGAGTTCTGACGCACCAAGTAACGCGAGCCGCTTTTTGCTCTTCACAGAGCGAATGCGGTATCCATCGGGAAAACCTAATTACACCTAATTGTTCACGCAAGATTATTTGTATTTGACTCATGCCAATGTCCAAAGTTGCCTGAATTTCGTGGTATGTCATCTATACATGTCGATCTTCCTCAATCAGTTTACGCACAGCATCAACGTTTTCTTGGGTGACTGCAGTTTTTGGACGACCTTGACGAGGATCATCACTGAGCTTGACACGTCCACGTTGAAATTCAGCAAACCAGCGATAAGTTGTGGTTTTGGATGGGGCTTCATCACCAAATGCAGAAATCATCCGGTCAAAACACTGTTTTTGCGTTGAACTACTTCGAAAGTCATAATAAATCATCGTCTTGAATTTTCTCGAGTCAATTCCATTTTCTCAACGTCTAAACAAGTTTGACAAAGCCTTGTGACCAGACCGAGAATCTTTTTTTAAATAAATAAATGGTATTCGATTTTTAAAACCAAGGAGTTTTTAATTAAAGAGATTTTAATATGACAGGAACAGTGGAAATATTCCATTCCCGATACTTTTAGTGCAGCCTGTGTACGGAATTTGAGTTAAAATCTACGGAATTTGATTTCTATGTTAATTAATTTTTTTGTACTTCGCGGTCCTTTCAGAATTATTAGATTTTTAAAAACTTAACAAAAAAAATTTGTTAAGTGTGAAATTAGCTGACAACCGGCAATCGAAATTTACAACAATTGAAGTAATAATTTTTAGCGTAGGTAACTATGCACAAATATTTAATCATTTTATTTAATAGTAAGGGGGGACGTCCCAATGTCCTAGTTAAACACGGCTACCTCCAGATTAAAATCATCAACTTTTTTCTTTAAAATTAACTAACTAAATTAACACTCACTACCCTAAGGATGTCTGGCAGAGAATACTTTTAGCATTGAGTCCGCTTTTGTTAGAGAGGTTCAACAAAGTTTAAGTAAATACATAAATAACATGTTTTAATTTTTCTTTTGCTCAGCGATACTTATGAAAATATAGTGAGGGACATAATTTTTAACCGCGTCTGTATTTCAGTAAATACATGTTGTATGTAACTGTACCGAAATTTAATTATCTACGTGGAATAATCTATAAGGAAAACTTAGTACTCGTAGCAGAGATATAGCTAAACATAAAGATTGTTCTAGACATATGGTGTACGGTTCACTAGATAAACATCGTCTGAACTAGTAGTGCAAATAGCAGTGTTTGCGCTTCTCTGATCTGGTCTGGAGGGTATAGATAGCCACTAGGGTTATAGGTGGTGAGGAATTCCATCTTTGTCCTCAGATGTGATGTCATCAAACAAAGGAGGGTAGTTTGAAGGTGTCTATAGACTACAGCGGTCGGGCAGAATGGATTGTTGGTTCGTTAATCACTTCAGTTTAAAAAAACCACTTACATCACGTTAGCTATCACTTGTATCAAAACGATCAAGTAGAACAGGATGCATGGTTTGTTATGTTTATACTATTTTGTCTAATATGATCCATCGTTCATACATTTTCATCATAAACACTAAATAAGTGACAGCGTATCAAAGATGTACCTAGATGTATTTCATAAAATTCAAATGTTCTGATGTGTTTTGTTACCAAGTGAAACCGACTATTTTTATATTTTATATTTAGGTATAAACAATACATTCGAATTATCACTTATTTATTATTTAATAGCCTTGTTGGTCTAGTGGTTGTAGTAGTGCGATTGCTGATCATGAGGTCTTGGGTTCAAATCCCGGGTTGGGCCAATAAATTAATTATTGAGTTTTTCCGTCAAGAAATCTTCAGTAATTGCCCCGGAGTCAGGAAGTTGGCGGTGTCTCACCCACGTGACTCGGAAAGCACGTAAAGCCGTTGGTCCTGCGCCTGATCTTTCTCCGGTCGTGTCGGTTTACCGTCCCATCGAATTATGAGAGTGAGAGAATAGAGAGTGCACCTATGCTTGCGCATACACTTGGGCACTATAATTCTGTCCTGCGCCGATGGCTAGCCTCCGTTAAGGCAGACCGCCGTGGCCGAAATTCGGTCTGGAGGACATTATTATTTAATTAAAACACAAAGTAACTTATAACCGACAATTTTCATCAGGTCAATTACAAGTGGTAAGATTAAAAATTTTGTACATAATATATTCGAAGTCTAGTCTAGAAGTTTTTGAGTTATTCTTAATAACTCAAAAACTACTGGTCAGATCTTGATCATCTTTATACGAGACTACACGAGAAGCACCAGCTTTCAAATAAAAAAAGAAACATCAAAATCGGTTAACCCAGAAAAAAGTTTTGAGGTAACACACGTAAAAATATACAATTGAAATGAGTACCTCTTCCTTTTGAAGTTGATTATAAAGTGAGGTTAAATGCATACAACGACATCATGTCATTAACCAAAAGTATTACACATTCATTGAAAACGTGTATTGGGTGATATTATGGTTGTAGCACTAATGGGTCGGCTCGACCGGGAAAGGACCACGCTCTCACAGAATACTGGCGTAAAATAGCAGCTTAATACTGCTATGTTTCGCATGGTCAGTGTAAAGAAACGGAGAACTTTTTTACTGGATATAAGGCATTCTGACTTAGTCCTAAGGGGTGACTACGCTTTTGAATTTTGATACTTAATCGAGGATAAATGTAGATGTCTGGGCCACAGCATCCACTTACCATCAAGTGGACTGAGTGCTCGTTTATCACCTAGTCTATAAAAAAAAACTAAAGTCGTCCCCATTATGAAGAATCTTCCTAAAATCTAGTATAAGATTGTCCATTTGATTCGGTGAGATATCTTTCTTTCTTCTTCTTTACAGTCAGCAAGGGGTAGTGGATATTCTAACACCGTCACTATATACCGACATACACCAAAATTACCAAAATACTATGGTTACCATCAGGTGTGAAAGTAGTAAAATCCTAGTATATTATATTTAAAAAATCTTATCAGTGGGTCCAAATTTTCGTTATTGCTTATTATCATTGTTATTGAATTGATTAAATGATCAATTATCGTATATAAATATATCTAATTAGGCAAATATATTCTCGCGGCTCGGATTTGATCTGCCCTCCAATTTCCATCGGGAACCTAACTGAAATTTTTAAACATATTTAAAAAATGTAACAAGACTCACATCGACACATTTAGAACAAAATGGCGTTTATACATTCGGTTAATGATTTTTGAACATGCTGTATATAATATATACATGGATATGCACACTGTAATAATATATATTGTTGACAACAGAGTAATTGACAACGGAATCTTAATTACTACAGTGTGTATGTAGTATTACTATGGTAATACTACATACGAGTACACACTGTAATTAAATGTTTAGTGATGGTGTTAGAATATCGGGGTACGAGTACCCCGTATCATCCCGTGGGTGTCACAAGAGGCGACAGAACGAAACAAACCAGAACAAGGTAGCGTCTTCCAAATGACAACTAGTTAACTTTATACAAACAATGTATATAATTAATAATTATAATAAACAACTTTTTTAAAGTATGTGATTTTGTGTATTTGCTAATGGCATGTTCGTTTTGTCTTTTTAAATTGCTTTACCTATGTCATACTCTCAATTTATCGATTTATCAGTGACCAGTGAACCGCAAATGCAATAAAGAATAAATAAAGAAAAAAACTAAGCATCATCCTCAATCCAATTACTCGTACGCTGTTCTTCAACTGACTCATATCGGAACAGTTATTCCGATATTTGTAGAGAGCTGCATACGATACTTAGTGAATTCCTTAAATAGCTGACGAGTTAACAGATTGGATTCGTTATATTTTATTATTTTTTGGGTTTATTAGAAAGGGAAACGCAAACTCCTAGGATTTAGCTAGTGAATTGTAGTAGGCTTACGACAACATTTATATTACAACAGGTTCACATGACGAAACTTTGTCGTCAAGAAAAATTTAGGGCTATTGTACTTACCTATTGTTACATGCATTTGAAAGAGGATTATAAAGTTACAGCCTATATATGTCCAGGCACAGCCCTCCTCTTATATAACTGCAAGTTTATAGCTCGCCTGTCGATCAGGGCCTTAATGTGTAATGGTTATTATTGAGACTGATTGATATTGAGTTAATATCGCGTAGCTTTCTTGACTCTCCAAAAGTGCTTTGTAAAATCCAATTTTGTATAAAAACTTTTTGACTTTGATATTGCCGAGAACATCGAAATATAAAAATTGTTTTATTAAAAATAGTTGAGTCTATTTTTTATCACATACAAAAGTTTTATAATAATTCTTTATTAAGTTATTTTAAATATTTCTTATTTCAGTGGGGTAGTTGGGACAAAGAATCGAACATCACATTTCGCCCCGTGGGTGTCGTTAAATACGAGTATGGGAAATGTCAGAAGAATCATTCGGCTTCCGATAGATGGCGTTGTAATGTAACCATGTTATTTACGATAGATGTAAAATACCCAGACAGTATAGGTGGTAAATAAAACAACTAGAATTACTTTCTATACGTATTATTTAAAATCTATATTGAATTTAAAAAATCAGTTTTTTTTTCCAGTGTCAAAGGTGCGAACCAACTGGCACTGCGATCGTTCGATCAGACAGTCGGCCGGGCGTAACATTTAGGGCACATCCTCCCTAAAACGGAAAACCATTTCGGAAAAGAAGATGAGACATCTTATATATTTACCGTTTTGAAAGTTATTGATGATATACCATTTTAGTTACAATATAAAATTTTACATAACTTAATTCTTAAATTTTTAAAGAATATTTACTTTAGTCCTTAAAGCTTTATCTTCTCAGTTCAGTATATGAAATTTTAATAGCGCCATCTACTTAATACTATAGGTATATTTATTCACTGTTACAGAAACGACAAACTATTTACCGAAAATTAATTTTTGGTTAAAAAAGAAATTAAAACATAAATATTTCTAATTAACATAATAGACAAATTAAAGGAAAATAGTATTTTACACAATTACACAGCATAAAAAGCTTAATTAAAGTAAAAAATACTTGCTAAATCGCCGCCGTCAGTTGGTAGTATGCCCAGAAGACTGGCTGAGTTGGCTCGCTGTATTGCGAGGCTGATCCGCTGACCTAAATATGTTCTAGCTTTTGGGTCACCAGAGACATCGACAAGGCGTGGTGAGATATCCCTGTACAAACGTCTTGCATCAGGACCCCACGGCCCCAGCGTTTCTACACCAAACGGCACAAACATCCCTCTCCGAAGGCTACATATTTGCGCCGCTTGTTAGACTCGGCAACAGCAGCAGCAGCGCCTGCCTTCTGTGCAGTCGCTGCAAGATGTGATGGCGCTAATGTGTCAATACAAGTAGCATCCCATACAAAGGAGCACCTATTTTTTCATGGAATGAGCGTCATTCCATCAGGCCTCTTGCCATCGTCCCGCAATATACCGTTTGGCTCTAAAATTGCAGGTACGATTGCACTAGTTAAAGCTCGTCGATTCGTCATTAATGGCTGCATGGCGAGGGATGCGACCAGCACTCCGCTGGCATGCCAGGCCTAATGGCCAAGAATGTCGACCTCTTTACCACAGCGGCAGCGATGGAGAAAGTGAGAAAGTAGTACTGTCCAAGAGTGTACCGATATTCGACGAGGGCAGCGCATTCAACCAATAGCCCGACTCCTTCTCCACAGATGCTAGAAGAGGAGCTCGCTCTGTAGGGTTTGCACAGTTTCCTAACAGGTTTTTTTGAACCTGGATACGGAGTGGCTCATCCTAATGCCTCTGTAAAGCTGGGTTTGTCGGAAAAACTTGGTCCGGCCCGGTCTTATTGATCCAGGCTTCCTTGGCCTCAGCCAAGCACGAGACCTCTACATCACCGAGTGATGGGTTAATAACTGTTCCAATGAGGTCTGACGTGCTATGAACTGAAGACAAGAAAGCCGGAAGTGCTACGCTGGAAACTCTTCTGATGCCTGGACCACCAAGTCTAATCGGAACAGACGAAACCGGGCCGAGTCGCAAGTACAGTAAAATATGTTGTTATGAATGATGGAAGGAAATGTATATTAATATTCCATTTACGTCACTTTCAGGAATAAACGTGTCACACATCTCCGACGTCACGTTTTAAAACATCCCATTAATCAAAGGCTCCATTATCCGTCTGTTACAACAGTGTAACCTAAGCTTTCATTTTATAATGATTTCTTATATTTAGGCGAAATTCTTATATTCTTATATTTACCATAACAGGGAGCAAAGATCTTGATCTTACTCGATGCGGCAATTATTTATATAGTTATATTTTTTTAAACACGTTACGCCAACACTAGGATTTTCTCCTGTATATTGGGGACAGTTTATATACATAAAGACAAAAATTTGACATGGACAAACATTCAGTCCCGGAACAATTATTTGTAGGCCATACACATACTTGTTCCGTGCGGGATTCGACACCGCGGCCCTTAGCGCAGCAACTCATTGCTAAGCCACTGCGTCATGGAGCCGTTAATATTATTATAAACTATTTTTCCTTCGTGTCACCTAAAATCCCATCTAGAACTTTAAAAATAACTTAGTCATCTAAACCCATTATATTGCGGCCTTAAATTTAATGTACATCTTTAGATAGCACAAAGCGTTCCAGAGCTTACGAGTATGTATGAACACAGGGGCACTATCTGCTGTTTAATGCTGTTTATCAAGACCAAGTATACAACCATAGTAACAGGCTATGAGGCCAATCACATTAGTCCTCAGAGTTCAGACTTCTTTGACGTTGGCTGCACTTGACCATGGACTGCAGTAACCGCTTAACATTAGGTGGAATGTATAATTCCTTTGTCACTACAATAAAAAAAAAAGAATTTCGATACAAATCCGAAACGCAAATAGATATTCATTATGTCACATGTTTCAGACCTGAAAGTTATGCATTACATGAACAGAATAAAGTGAATTGACATTTTAAAAGTATTATCACGATCGGCGATATGATAACGAGCAGATTACAACGCTTTTGATCGAAATCAGCAAGCGTTACAACGTAATGCGCATGCATTACACGAAACAAGTATTGAAACCAATTGTTATGTTAGCCAATAATAATAATATTTGTTTTGTTAGCCGTACACGCCCCGGGGTCGCCGGTCAACTAAGATTTGTAATAACTTCTTTTCCCTTAAAAAATAATAATAATAAAAACCAATATTTATTTTCCTTTCACTGCGAACATGAATATCGATACGAACGCGTGATTATCGTCCCGTGATTTTAGATAGACTAAATGAATTCTATAAAGACAGTGATGCTTGTCAATAATAAGTAACTGTGAACTGATAATATATTTAATAGAATGTACGTGTATCGAGTGGAATCACACGGCGGGTATAGCTATCTTGCGGCTAGCGGCCGCCCGCACGACGTGACGGTGAAACAGAAACGCATGCTAGTACCTACACCCATGTCCCTCCCACACGCAGCTGGGACCGTTAATAAAACATAACAGACATAGCCCTACGGATCAGTAAGTTAAGTAAGTTCCAGACAACCGATGGGGAAGAAAGTTTTTCGAGTGGCAGTCTCATACGGATAACAGAAATGTAGGCCCTCAAAATATGGAGTAAAGACCTGGTAAGACATACAGTAAATCGATGGATACAGGAGTATTAGGACCGTGTTTCGGAGGAGGTCTATGTGTCTAGGCTGGTAGATTATGGGCTTATATTTTTTTGAATTAAGTTGAATCGACAAATGAAGATCGTTCACTTGAATGATAACCTACTGCAGTGCATGAACACTAAATTCAAACAAAGAAGTCTACTGGTGAGTTGTTAGATCTGAAGATTAAGATGTAACCTCACAGCCTGTATTTAAACTAGCTCTTGACACTCTGCAGACTGGAACACAGAAGTGCAATCATTGCACCTTGGTGTGCACCTGAGTGGCACCTACCCCGACGAACTTAGGAGTTCGAAGAAAAAGTCATATCACCTAGTAAGGAGTTGAGTCATAAATATAGAATATTTTTATACGATCCATTCATAACGTCTTTGAAAACGAAGATATGGTGAATATAAAAACAAAAATATACATAAAAACATAAGCACTAACGCCTGTCACCCAGAGGGGTAGGCAGAGACTACAGACTTCCAATTGACACGATTCTGACATACCTCTCTCGCCTCCTCCACATCCATATACCTACGCATACATGCTCGTCGGCTAAGGGTACTTTTTAATTTGGCCCATTTTCAATATATCGCCAATTTTCCGACGTCCCTTTCCGACTCTTCTATTCACTTCTGCAACACAAATTTGCTTTGTCACTCTTTCCTCATTCATTCTTTCTACATGACATGCCAAATATTTCAGCCGGTCTCTTATTCCGATATACATCGAAATAACGATTTTATTACTTGATTTTTTTTGATTTTCAGGGTTATTTTTATGATTAGGCCCTTCCCGCTTTGGGGAATTTCAAAAAGTTTGAGAATTTAAAAAGATAATAAAAACTAAAATCTATTTTTCACAGGTATACGTTTTATTCACTAAATATAGCATGTTAAAGGTCAAAGAAACTAAAGTTCAAACACAATTCAAGGTCATTTTTAGCAAGTATTATATTATATTTATAATGATTTATACAATGAAGTATTTATATATAAATTAAGCAAAAATCTTGCATTATTTAAACCTCGGAATTAGGAGTTTTTGATATAAAATGCTATTCTTATCTTAATATATATAAATTACGTGTCACGTTGTTTGTCCGCGATGGATTCCTAAACTACTGAACCGATTTTAATGTGCACACCGTGTGCAGTTTGGCCCAACTTGAGAGATAGGATAGTTTTTTTTGCCCATGAGTGACCCACAATTTTTTTGGCGAATAGGATTTTTAATACGACGTGACAAGGGGTCGTCGAAAAGGGCAGAACAACGCCTACCTGGCAAGCTAGTATATTATATAGTTGATCATTTTGAATTCATTGATTTTGAATTTCGGTCCTCAATACTACACACTAATGCCTACTACGCACTATTATACTTACATACATATTTAGTTTTAGTAGTGTCCTTAAACACCACCTAACAACGTCTTTTTTGTTGTTTTAAGGTCCGGCTACACGCTCAATCGTATTTGCGCAAATTCTAATTTGCACAAGGAAGCCGGTAAAACGGTATATCGTGGAAATGGCTTGCACAAATGCTTAATTTCAAAGTTGCACATGCTCTTTGCGTAAACTTTGTACAAACTGTTTGCGCATGCAAGACGTTATCGCAGTGACCCGCCTTATTTGCGCATTTTTTTTTTACAAATTGTTTGCACATGCAAGACGCAGCGTGTAGCCGGAGCTTTAAATTATGTAGTCTGTCAAAATATTTATCCTAGATAATTGAATTTGTTCTAATGTTGGCAGCGAATATGGTAATGCGTATTTATTTAAATTTTAATAGAATTTTCGCAAAGCTCAGAGCGTATTTTATTTTTCGCAAAGCTCGGTAAAAATGACAAGACAAAGTGGGTTTGAATTTTCTATTCGGAGAATAACCGTGGAGAAAACTTTTGGTTTACGTAAATGCGAATATTATGCGGTCAGTCGCAAAGAAATAAAAAATCTTTTCTTGTTCTTATTCTTTCTTTTGGTTTAGTGCTTGGTAGAAATAATTTTTTTTATGTGATGATAATTTACTAAGTTGGTTGCTGTAATTTTACGATTAACTACTTTCTTATTCTTGCTGATTATCAACCCCTCCAAAAATACACTTCTGGTCATGGTCCTTTTTCGATTTGTGGGTGTTTTCTTTAATAGTAAATGTAAGGCCTTTAATACGTGACACACAGCTGGGCATAGCCCTTCTCAAATATCTAGTTCTAGTTCTAGTTCTAGGACAAGAAAAAGTCGATGAACTGTTTTGTCTACTACCTCGAAATACAGGTTAAAAAGCAGATGCTTTGTTACCCCTGAGGACTAGGAAAGAATGCCTCGTTTCCAATAAAAGGGGTCTCCGGTTCTCTACACTTACCATACGAAACACTGCATTAAGCTGCTATTTTACGCTGATATTCTGTGAAAGCGTGGTCCTTCCCCGTGGGAATACGAGTAATATAAAATAATAATATAATAAGGGGTCAGTCATTCGTCCTACAACCATATTATAGCTACACTTAGCTCTACCACAATCACTGCCTATTGGATTTTCCAGCAAATTATTATTTGTACTTCATAATTAACTACCAAAACGCTATTTGAATTTATTTTTTGGGTAATTCTTAACGCTGCTTTATAGACAAAAAAAGGGTATTCATATTGCGCACTAATAAAATTGATGATATCTACATACTTTCTTCTACTTTCCACTAATTAATTTAAATTTTATTCATCAATGTAATAGAGAACAACAGCCGGGGTTGCTCAGGGGTTAAGTGCTAGCAGTAAATTTCACAGTACGCGAGCAAATCTTGTTCGAACCCTACCCTAGCTATGAAATTGTTAATTGTAATTTAAAGTGTTGATTTACCTCGGGCTCGGCGGTGAATGAAAACACCTTGACAAAACCTGTATTTCGAAGTAATAGACAAAATAGTGCATTGACATTTTCTTGTCCTAGAACTCGGTCAGATATTTGAGAAGGGCCATGCTGTGTGTGACGTATGAAGGCTGACGTTACATTGATTTAAGCAGCACTACTTTTCATATACTAAAATTGTTGAAATATGTGATACATCATTATTTTATAAGAACATCTTTGTACCATATTTCTTGTGAATAAATTTATTATTTATTTACTTATTTAAGCTGCCATTTTACGGTACGGTATTCTGTGAGAGCGTGGTCCTTCCCCGGTCGAGCCGACCCATTCGTGCTACAACTATACTACTAATAATTGCAGCATGGCTCTACCACGTTTAAAACGTGCATCTTTTGACAGTTAAGCACCAAAGTTTCAGCCATTTTGGACGCGTAGTTGTTATTTGACAGTCGTTTGAATGAGTCGCTGTAATGGTTTTTGTGAAAATGGGAAAAATTGCTCCAAAAAAAACTGTTTTTTCGGCTGGGAAAGTGATTACGACTGTTTTTACTGTTACTGTTAGTCATGGAGTTATCTTCAAAAAGGAAAAACCATTACTCCGCATCATTACTTGACAAGCAGAAAGCATACATTCCGGATAAACAGCCACATACGTAGAAAAAAAATCCTGTTTCATCATGATAACGCGTTGTCTCACACTTCAGCGGTTGCCGTGGAGAAATTCCACGAATTACGGTTTGAACTGCTTGACCATCCGCCTTACTCACAAGACCCAGCCCCAATTGACTCCTTTTTGTACTCTTATCTAAAAATTGCGCTCGGAAGATTTTCGTCAAATGAGAAATCTACTACTACCTACCTACGTGAACAATTATTTTGCAGAGAAAAATGCCGAGTACCATTTGGACATGTTAGATATGGGAGCATCGCTGGGAGAAGTGTGTAGTTAAAAGGAGATATAGAAAAATAAAAATATTTTTTTGATCTAGTAAATTGTTAGGTCTAGGATAGTTTGTTAGGTCGGAAACATTTCAGACCATCCACGTAAATGAATCTGACTCTATTCTGTAAAAAAATGTCGAAAGTTCGTCAGACTTAATCATCCGTTTTCCATTAGTTATCTCTGTTAAATTAAAAAAAACACTTCATTTATATAAACATAAATGAAGAGTGTTTTTTTTTAATTTTGCTTTTATTACTAGTGGGTATGATTCTATTTCTGCCTAGAAGTCAGTCTGAGCAGGTATTACAATCTTACATATCTCTGCGAAACAGTAATGCTTGCAATGATGTGTTCCGTTCTGATGGGTGTAGATATCTATTATAATGACAAGTTGCGTGATATTACACCTTAGGCCTCAAAGGTGACAACGCATTTGTAGCCTCCTCTGCTTGAAGTGAGAGCGTATAATCGTGAACTAAACTGTCGACTTATGTATAAATATGTAAAAAAAATGATATGGCATTAAATTAAAATGCATACTCGTTGTTAATATAACTGCAATTAAAACATACTGTAGTAATTAATTATTGTTTAGTTAACTTGAGGCAAGTTAACTGATTATAATCTGAGTTGGATGTTGTCTAGACTAAATAATTTAGTGGAAAACATTATGTTATTCTTCATACTTAAATGTCGATTCATCGATTACAGTCCTACTCACGAAATCATTTAGTGCAAAAGAAATATAAATCAATACACTATCGGCGTCACGCTCAACGTGATGATTAATGCATAAGTTTCCAATTAGCATTTCTTTCGCGCGTTGTTGTATGACATTGTCGTGTTTATTTTCGTTTGGATGCGTCTGTTCGCAAATTGGCAGAGTTTCAACGTGGTTTAAAAAAGACGTTCCACCATAGTCTATTCTTGGATGACATTGGTCTTGGTCTGTAAACACTCAAGGACGTTATAGCTTCGTTCGGAAGTGATCACACTAGCGTTTATCGAACGCATACGATTTGTGATGTTACAAAGAAAATTGGAGACGGTTGAGGTGGGCTACATAATTAAGTTCATCATTGTTATGCTATGTTGTCCACCATGAGGATAGCAGTATTAGAAATATCGCACCACTGCCACGGCTTCTTGTCACCGGCTTCGAAAATGTGGGTCTGTTATAGGTGTTGGTCTGTCGTACGAGATAAATTACACGCAGATTTTCTGACTTATGAATACTAGTGGAATGATATCGGCAATGCACTTTAGTTTATAAAACCTCAACTTAAAAATAAACATCGTAGCGGACAGGTATACATCGCCGCTGTGGAAATGTCTTGTGCAGAGACTGATCACCGGGCTTTATCCAACCCCATGAGGGTACTGTCTCGGCACAGGGTACGTACGACTTTTATTCCTATAATTAAGCAAACCATGTTTTTGTAACCCTTGTTATTATTACTATTTTTATACTACTAACCCACATATGGGTTTTAAATTATCTGAAATAAACAATTTTTACTTATTTATTTATTTTTATCACATCATCCTTATCATCATCATCATCGTTATTTTAGCTTAGCAATGCCCACAGCTGAACATTTGCCTCTCAAAATATTACCTCATAAGAGAGTCACTTGCCACAATAAAAAAATATGGTCATAATATTTTTATTAATATAATAATTATTGAAAGACGAGAAGAGATAAAAAGGAATAATTCACGATGAATAATAAATTCATGATGAATACGCTAATGCAGTATAGACCTTATTTGTTAGATTCTACTGGCAGACGTAAGGAAGCGTGTTTTGTACCATGAGTTTTATAGTAATCAATAAAACTGCATTAAAGCTGTTGAAAAATGTAAACTAAATTCGATCTTACTGATATTTTCAGATATAAAATGAGTCGATAAAGAGAAAATAAAATATTTTTAAATTAAGTACCTAGACGCCTGCGTTTATACAATGAATTATAATTAATAATGCAAGAACAAAACAAATAAAACAAAAGGTAGAGTAAAACACGCGATCAATGGCGAACTGCATAATATTATGCGGTTGTTATTATCATATTATTAATTATTACGAATCTTTTCTCACACCTATGGTTATTTAACGATATTTTACTGCACTCCTAAGTATTTTATATCAAAACTAGATTTATCAATAAAATAAATAATTAAAAAATCAAAAACCCGACTATAAAAAAGACAATTCAAAAGTAATGCACTAAAAAGATCGAAACAAGATTGAGAATACAAAACAAAATTAAAATAAACTATAAACAATGTAAATTCTACTTCTAATGGACCCATTATCTTTCGGTTTGTAATTTGTAATGGGCCCCGCCTGCTACTAAACTTAATATTATTTACTTAGGCTATTTTACTTAGGTTTTCAGCTCATATAGTCTGTTAAACCGAAGTAGAGTTTACTTTGTTTATAGTTTATTTTAATTTTGTTTTGTATTCTCAATCTTGTTTCGATCTTTTTAGTGCATTACTTTTAAATTGTCTTTTTTACAGTCGGGTTTTTGATTTTTTTAATTATTTATTTTATTTAAGACTTTTTAGTGTGCCTGTCTTTTTTGTAAAAATATTAAACGATTTTTCAATAACTAAGTCGCATACTTAGAATGGTCGATGTATATTTCCTGAAATAAATGGTGTTTATTTATTAAATTTTTCTTCAAAACTTCAAAGTATATGCTTCAAAATTTATTGAAAACAATTTAAGTATTTGTTTCGTTTTAAATGGTATTGGCCGACGGATATTTAATAACTATTCTTTTTTTCACATTTGATACAAACATTGCACATTTTATAAACCAGTTATTTGAAAAATTTATAAACCAATTTATAATTCCTAATTAAATTTAACCATACAACTTATATTCGATAATCGATAGGTTTGGTTATATTTTTTTATTAAAAAATTAGCGCCAAAAATCAGCCATTTTGTTTATTTAAAAAAAAAGCTATCAAGGAGCACGTGGGTATTTAAGACGAATAAAACGATACCTTAATTGTTAAAATCCATCCAGCCGTTTGGAGGGTAGATACGAGGTACCTAATGAAAAAATTAACAATTATACTTAAATGTAAACATACAACTTATATATATTTTTGTAATTCCCTTTTAAATTCCTTTATTTTGATATCCTATTCGATAGGTTTGCTTAATTTTTTTATTAACGTATTACTGTTTTGCGCCAAAAATCAGCTGTTTTGTGTATTTAAAAAAAAGCTTTCTAAGAACACTTGGGTTATTAAGAGGAATAAAATGATACCTTAATTGTCGAGATCCATCCAGCCATTTGGAAGATACGAGGTAATAAAGAAATTTACAAACATACAAGTTCGCGCGAGAAACATAACCCTTCCTTGACAGTCGGGTAAAAATATCATATGTATCAAATAGAATATTCGAGGCTTATTATATGTAAAATATTGTAGATTATAAAATAATTTCATTAAAAACCATGTACTACTTTGTGATAGAAATATGTAGTACATAAATTTTAGAAAGAAATAAATGTTACATGATAATTTTATTTTGCCTTTTATTAATTTGTCATAAGTACTTAATGTTACAAATGTACGTCACCAGAACTTTGTATGCGTAGCACTTTAAGTAACTTTTCCACTAAGTTCTACCCGATAAATCAAATTGATTTTTTAAAATTATTAGCCGCCAATTAGTCACTAAATCTTGGCACATATTTCATAGCGTATACGTAGGCTTTCTGGAGCTATTCTGTGATATATATTCTTCAGGCCAGAAACCTCCCTAGGACAAATGAATAAATCCGAAATGAAAATGAAAGTCATCAATTGCTCAATAAATCTTAAAATAAGAATCACATCTCAAAAGCAGAATCTAATGGCGTTTTCTAAGGGAGACTGCTAGCTTGAATTCAAGTTAGAAACCTCCTAAAAATAAGTGTATTAGTTTTATTACCAACTCTTCACTAAATTTTGACATAGTAAAATAACAAAAGTTTATGATATCGTTACCGAGGATTTCAACTTGACAATATTTTTCGACTCTGAGTTTAACTAGTTGCGTTTTATTATTGTAACAAAATATTAGAAAATTTTCACCAAATTTAGTTGTCAGTTTTTAAATATCAATATAAACACAAGTGTAGTAGTGTAGACATAGCAACACGGAATATTACTGCAAGACTTCTGAAGAATGTAAGGTCGTTTCGAGTAGGTCTGACCAGTTAAAAGCAGAAATAGCTCGGGTAAACTATGATATCATGGCGTTGCACAAATCTGTCTATGCTACCTTGATCTATAAAAACTACTCTTGCCGTCTTAATATGCCGAAATCAAATCCCACATCCCGTTGTGTTGTGATGCACTTTCCAATGTACAGTATGGGCAAATTTTAATACAATAAACACTGAGTTTGGTGCCTACTGAGAAAATCCTGCTTAGAACGATACTCAAATAAAAAAAGTAGAGAACCGGATTGTTTTTTCTTATTGATCTAACATTTGGATACAAAGTTGGCAAATTTACCTTTTGTACACTACGGGCCATTCTCTAGCATATGATAAGAGGTTCGTGTTTACTTAAAGAAGGCGTATAAAATGAACCATCAAAATCGATTTACAATCGAGGATGATATCGTAACACATACATACAAAAAACGTACACTCGAAATTCAATATTTCCCTTTTTGGAACCGGCTTATACCCTTACTCTAAGTTAACTGAGGTTGTGTTAGTAAGAAGGAGGCAAGCTATCAACTGTGCTATATAACTCGATAGCAGTAAATTTAAAACCAGTTTCATTTTGTTGCGAACGGTAGAAGAATATAAATTACTATTCGACGATGATATAACGTGCCTTACGTCTGAACGTTGAATGAAATGCCTCGTCACTAGTCACTCTCGACCGCCGTGTGCAAAATGTAAAAATGATGGCTGGACGCGATCGCGAAATGTCAAGTCTGGTCTAAAGTGGCATGCGAGCAATAACATTTGGTAAGCGAACGAACAAGGTCGTCATGTTGTAGCGACTTTGTAAATTTAGTCATTTAAAAAAATATCAAGTGCTTTAAATCATACGTGGTAATTGGTTTATACTCAATAGAGCCACGCTGCAGCTTTATTATATTTGTAGCACGAATGGATCGGCTTGACTAAGAAAGGTCCACTCACAGAATACCAGAGTAAAATAGCAGCTTAATGCTACTGTGTTTTGTATGGTGAGTATAGGGAAGCGGATACCCTTTTCACTGGAAACGAGGCCTATCATCTTAGTCCCTAGGGGTGATAACGCATCTGTATGTTGATTCTCAATCGAGGATAGATGTAGATGTCTATGGACCACAGCTACCTCTTACCATCGGGTGGCCTGTGTGCTCGTTTGTCACCCTTATTCTAATAGGTCTTTACCTATGAAATTGTCTGAATGAATTGTGTGTATTTATTTAAATTATTTATTTGTTTAATGATTAGCGTTACGTTTTTATTGCATTTGAATCTTTTTGGTCATCATGGTTACGTTCAAAATTCGAGTAATTATGGAATATGAGTAACTGTCGGGTCGTGGTAGCAACGCGGCACAATCGGCACGCAACATAATTGACGTTTACGGAGCGAATATACAAATGAACGCAACACCTTGGTTTGCCCGCTTTCGTTCAGGAAATTTCAACCTGGAACCCAATATTGTCCAAAAATTAGGTCGAAAATGACTAATCAAAGGCGATTACGAAAGCTGATGATATTTAATTCACGGCTGAATCATCAGCAGCTTTCGTAAGCATCAAAACATTATTGTTTCGAATATTTGCGTCAAATTAAACACTAACGAAAGAATTTTGAACCACATTGTTACCTGCGATAAAAAATTTATTCTCTTTGACAATAACAAGCGCTCAGCAAGTTGGTTGGATCCTGGGTCAACACCTAAACAATGCCCTAAACGAAAACTTACACTAGAAAAGTGATGATCAATGTTTAGTGGTCTAGCGACTGTGTGATTCATCACAGATTCTTATCTAACGGAATGAGCATTACTGCAGATATGTAATTAAAGAATTTAGCACAATGATGGAGAAGCTCCCACGACTCCAACCAGCTTTGGTCAATCGCTCGTCCCCGCTGCTTATGCACGACAAAGCGTGACCTCATACTGTACAACAGACGGTTTTCAAGTTACAAGAGCTGGGAGTGGAAGCTCTTCATCATCGTCTTACTCACGAGACCTTTTCCAGAATTTGCATAACTTTTTGGCGGGAAAAATTCAATACCCGAGAGGCAGCAAAATGCCATTGAAGAATTTGTTGCCTCCCGTCCAGCTGATTTCTTCAAAAAGGGCATCAATAAACTGCCACTGCGTTGGCAAAGGTGTATCGTTTGCATGGGTATTTACTTTGATCGACAGAAATAAAAAGTAAAGAAAAATTTAACTAATGACCTAATATAAAAAATTGCTGCTAAATGAATCCAAAAACCAACAAATACTAAATATCAAAGAAATTTCCAATCCATATAATTACTGCATGAATAGAAATAAAAGAATCGTCTTACTTTTTTAGTCGACTTCCAAAAAAGAAGGAGGTTCTTAATTTTCTTTGTATGAACCGATTTTTTTTAGATTTTTACTAAATGAAAATGCGTAATATCTACGTGGCTTTACCACATAGAATAAGATGATGTTAATCAATTGTGGACTGTACGCCTGACAACAGGAGCAACTATATAAACCCTCCCCCACACAAATTAGGCAATCCATGGCGATTGGTTGTAATTAATAATGAATATTGGAAACCTACGGCTGTGGAGCGTAATATTTAGTCTTTAGTTTCTAGGCTATATTGTATCGAAAAGACTGCAGGTGAAATAGCAAACTAAGATCGTAGGCGGTTTTGCTTAATGTCATATTTAACATTATGCCTGTAACATTTATATCCTGTCAACGTTGTATAGCGTTCACGTGTAGTCGAGCGAGTAAGGTATTTGTAACAGTAATCTCGTTGCTGCAGATTATGTCTGCGTTGTATTACTGGTATTACTTTGACGAACATCACCACATTCTTAATGTTTGCTTAACTTGGGTTAACGAATACGACCTTGCGTCATTTAACACAAGGATGTATATGATTTGAGGAAATTCATTTAAATGACATAACTATTATAAGTGAATATGTAGCCAAATACATAAGCATTTTTAAAACACATATACAGGATGTCCTGTAATGAATGGTTAACCTTGAAACAGCATATAATATACCTTATTACTGTTTTAAAATAATACAGAAAAATATATACATCCCAAGTAGTACCATAGATACGACCTTTTAGAAAAAAATCTAACTCCTTTACCTTATTATATATTATAGGAAGTACGTCAAATCTTCTTCACCACGACCATATTTAATGTACGAATTCCGTCGGGTATTTGTTGTTATAATATTGTACGTGGACTTTTCCGACAGAAAGAGTAGAGTCTGTGCTATTTATAGGCGGTAAAAATGTGTAACCATCGTATACGTATACGTATGTACCAGGTGGGTGGTGCCAATATGGTACCACCCACCTGGGTACTGCCTTTTAACTCTTATTCTAGGCAGAATCATCAAGGATCTCCTAGGTGTGCGTTATTTGTAGTTAGCAGTGGCTGCAAATGACCGCCGGTACGACATACTCCGCCTATCGTTGAGTCCCGTGATTCCGTGAGGCGTCGAGGTCACCGACCCCTAGGTGATTCTTGGCACTTTAAGCGCTCCGTGCATCCTGTGCCCAGTCGCGTTATAAAGTGCCACCTTCGCACTTCCCCCAACCCTTTTGTTTGCAAAAGGGGTAGGCAGTGCCCATAGTGAGGAAAGCCGATTACTATTTATCACCATTTTATATAGATAGAGCCTTCAGATTACAACTGACGGTGTTAGGTTAGCTACATCATTGAGGTAAGGACAAGGGAGAACCACCCCCCAAGTCAAGAGTACCACCGGATAAGAAAGGAGTGTTGGAGAGACCTTTAGTCATCAGGGATCCTGCGAACCCGGAGCGCACCAGAACGGTGCCAGCGTTCTCCCAGATACCCATGAGGAAACCCGTCTCGCCGCGGAAGGAGCCGGCATCGGGCGTCGCGCTCACGCCGGCCGTGTCTGAGCACACGGTCAGGCAGGAACCGTCGCCCCAGCAGCAGCGGGCTAAGAAAACGGCTAGACGCCATACCCCGCCGGAAACCGAAGCCTCCTTATACGAAAAGAGGCAACTGATAGGCTCCCAGCTGTCTTCCGATGAACCACCATCCACATCGGAAGACGAGGAATACCACCAGGTGACGACGAAGAAGGTGCTCAGAACACCACCGAAGTCACCCTCTCCACCACAACCCCCCCCCCCCGCTCCATATCACCGGATCGGCGAAGCCAAGATTCGGCCCAGTATGAGCAGGGGGGCGAAGAATCTTACAGCTGGGGGTCAACTACCTATGCAACCCTCGCAGCATCCGCCGGCCGATCATCGCCGGTGGCAACAACAAACCCGTCCAGGCTCCCGCAGGATGATGGTCAACGACCATCTACCAGCTATGCCCATATGGTAGCTGCACCAGCAGTACCACGACCACAACCGGCGGCAGTGCCTACTGATAAGCCTGCCGACCAGGAGAAAACCAGATACCCACCTATAGTGGCTGAATGCCTACCGGATTGGACGAGGCATTTTAAGGAGCTCAACAGAACGTTGGGCCACCCCTTAAATGCCCGTCCGTTCGGGAAAGGCGTACGGTTTACACCGCAAAGCACCAACGGATTCCGAACAGTCCAGCGCTATATGGTTGAGTTAACCAAGGAAACGCCAACACTGTCATGGTATTATTATACCCTGGAGGAGGACAAACCCACTAAAGTGGGCATCCGGGGTCTACCAATGGGCACGGACACCAAGACAATAGAGGAGGCTATATGGGCAAAGGGCTTCCCCGTTAAATACGTCAAGGCAATCCCACCACGTAGGTGCAGACCTGGCTGCATCTACTTTGCCCAACTCGACCATCTGAGCCTGGAGCAGCTCCAGGATCGCTACAAAGTCGACGAACTCCTCTTTATGAGAGGGGTCGTCATCGAGGCCTGGCAGAGAAAAGCAGGACCGGCTCAATGCCACCGATGCCAGGCCTTCGGGCACGTCTCCGCCAACTTTCAGGCCAGTGAGGTGCGTGCGCTGTGCCGGGGAGCACATTGCGAGCCTTTGCCCTCGGGGTAGAGAGGAAGAACCCAAGTGTGCCAATTGTGGCAAAAACCACACGGAAAACGACCGCCGCTGCCCAGTCCTGAGGAGGACTGCTAGGAGGCAGGGGATAACTTTGCCGGGGCTACTCCCGGAGGACCCAAAAAAGATCCCCCAGAGTCGCCCAAAAACAGTTACCATTCAAAAACACGGGTGGGTTACCATAACAGGGAAGGGCAGGCAACCAGCCTCCCCCCCCCCCTACCCGTAACACCTAAGAAAACGGTGGAACCCACAGTGACAGGGGCAACCACCGGAGCGACTCTACAGCCCCCCGCCAACCCTGCCACAGAACGGCAACCCTCCAAGAAGAGGAGGCGGGAGAGGAGCAGAAAGAAGTCGCAGTCTCCTCAGGCTGTCACCTCTACCCCGACACCATCTGGACCAGTAGCCTCACAGGCGCAGATTACTCGGAAGACGACCAAAAGCGTGGGTAGAGTGCCGAAAGGGCTCTACCTGAACATAGAGCCCGCTCTACAGGTAGAGCGCGCTCTACCCACAAGCCAAGAGTGCAGGACCAGGACCATCCACACCCGAGACAATTGCCAACGCCTTCATATAGGAGAACACCTACCGCCGGCATCGACACAGCAGACGCAATACAACGTTTGGTTGGTATTGCCATCGAGGTCGGCACACAAGTCCTGACCGACATCAGAGCCGGGACAGATCCAGTGACGGCGATAATGAAGGCGCTGGCAAATCTACTAGCCCAGCATTACGGAGGAGAGTAATCTGCGCCTCCTCTATTGGAACCCGGGCGGAATACAGCAGAAGCTGCATGAACTCCGCACAGTCGCCCAGCAACGGGACTTGCACATCATATTGCTGGGAGAGACAAAATTAAACCCTAAGACGTATATTAAGCTGTCAAATTACCATCTATACAAATTACCATCTATACTTGAAGGGGGAACGAGGTCACCCCTCAAGGGGCCGCCTACAGAGGGACGGCGGTTCTAGTGAGGAGGGACATCGTCCACCAAGAGCTGGAACTACCACCTTACCAGACTTGGCGCTCTATCGGCATAAGAATGGAGGCGGCGGGCGAGGAACTAAGGATCTATGCAGCATACCGCCCGCCAGGGACTCCATTCTGCTCCTCAGACATCCGGACGGTGATGGATGGCGAAACATCCACTATCATCGCCGGGGACCTAAACGCCAAACACCCGGCGTGGGGGTCCAGAGTGATCACCCTGCCGGGTCATGCACTATATGAAGACGCAGAGAAGAACAACTACGACGTTTTAGGTCCTGAAGAACCAACTAACGTTCCGACAGACCCGAGGCAACATCCGGATGTATTAGACATCGTGCTCTCCAGGAACGTCAACTACCCAGTAGTGGTAGAGGTGCTATACGACCTGAGCTCACAGCACCTCCCGAGCATTCAAGACACGCATCGACTGGAGGCTCTACTCACAACATCTGCAGGGTATAGGTATAAGTACAGCGGACGACATAGAGGCCCCTGCTACTAGAATCACTAAAAACATCCAAGAGGCCCTTCACGCGGCCTCTACGATCGTCCTGATTACAGAAAGGCGTAACGATCTGCCGCGAGAGATATGCGTGCAGATCAGGCGCAAAAGAGCGCTAAGGAAGCTCTGGGCGCGTACTCGCTGCCCAAGACTGAAGACACAGCTTAACACCTTATCGGAGGAACTGTCGGTTGCAGTCCAGGCCTACAGAGGAGAGGCCTGGTAGCGGCGCATATGGAAGGCGGATGAGCACAATGCGTCGCTCTACAAACTGAACCGGCAGTTAACCAAAACCAGACCTCCCGTTTGCCCGCTGACCAACAGTGCGGGCGAACGCTGCTATGATGCCAAGGGCAGAGCGGATATCCTAGGAGAGCACTTCGAGGAGCAATTTATGCCAAATCCTGCAAGTGCGGAGTTCATGGAGCTTTATGCCATAAAGGAGAGTCGCGTACAGGAGTTCCTGTCGTCGCCTGCGCCGCTTCTTGCAGGAGAGTGGTTAATTTCCCCCGCTGAACTGCGGAGGACAGTAACCTGCCTGCAACCAAGGAAGGCGCCCGGATACGACGGAATTACCAACGCTGCACTCCGACAGCTGCCCTATAAAGTCCTAGTAGAGATTGGTCGACATCCCACTTCCCGGAGGAATGGAAGAAAGGCAAAATTATCGTCTTGCCGAAACCCGGGAAGGACAGGTGTAGAGCTGCCAGCTACAGGCTGATTACGCTATTACCGCTCATAGCTAAACTGTTCGAAAGATTGCTGAGACGTCTCCCTCCGTGCATCCAACTTCGGGCGGAGCAGCACGGATTCAGGAGGGATCACTCTACAGTCACACAGCTGACTAGAGTGCTGCACCTGCTTGCGACAGAGTACAATCGTGGCCGCATATCGTTGGGCGTCTTTCTCGATATCGAGAAAGCGTTCGACCGGGTGTGGCACTCAGGATTACTATATAAACTACACGAGCAGACCAGTGTCCCCCCTGCTATGTTGCGGTTAATGGCGTCTTTCCTGGATGACAGGAAGTTCTACGTCTGCGTAGAGGACGCCGAGTCCGCAACAAGAACCATCAGTGCCGGCGTCCCACAGGACAGCTGTTTGTCTCCAGTCCTGTACGCGGCATATACGAATGATATACCAACACTGGCAGGCAGGCTGGAAGAATGGGAGGATGACGTTGAGCTGGCGCTATATGCGGACGATAGCGCCAATTTCACCTCGTCCAGAAGAGCCCATATAGCCACTGCCAAAATGCAGCGTCTGCTGGACTTGCTGCCACCATGGCTGAACGAGTGGAGGATGGTCGTCAACGTTGGTAAGACGACCACTCTGCTCACTCACCGTCTCAGAAATTTACCACCTCCGCTGACTCTCGACGGCCAGAAGATCGCGTACGAGAAGGCCGTGACATACCTCGGGTGCCGGATCGACCGGGCGCTGCGCATGATTGCGCACGTCGACTTCGTCGTCCGCAAAGCCAGATGTGTGCGGGCGATGCTTCGTCCGGTCCTGGCATCCAAGCTGCCGGTAAAGACCAAGCTCCCGATATACAAGATGTATATCCGGACCATTACCACCTACGCTGCTCCGGCCTGGTACGCGCTTCTGAGCGACCCTCTGAGGTGGCGACTGCAGGCTCAGCAGAACCTGTCATTAAGGACGATTGTCGGAGCAGGTCGCTACGTCCGGAATGACGTCATAGCGGCCGATCTGAAAGTCGAGACTATCACCGACTTCGTGGCCCGGCTAGCGCGCGGCATGTTCGACCGTGCCGACAACGGGCCACACGACTATCTCAACGGATTTGCGCCGTTGCACACTTGGCCACCGAACGGGCGACCTCTTCCAAGAGAACTCCTCTCTATATCGATTAGAGAGTCGAGTAACAACCCCCAATGCCGCTGAAAGGCCAACTCAGACCTACTTAGATAACCTCCATTGATAACCTCCTTTTTCCCGTAGTCGGTGAACTACGGGAAAATCTTATCCGGCTACGGTATAACCCGTAGTACCATCCACGCCAAGAATAGGCTACAATGACTGTCCCGTAGTCATGGGGCATGAGGATTATCCGGGCAATGGGGTATTATACCCCGAGGCCTGCATAGATATAGATACCTGCATGCACTTAGGTGCATGAAGATGACAAGCAAAGGCAGAAACGAAGTTCTACCACCAGTAAGCATTTAATTATATTTAACGTAATTGAAATTCGTACTAACTTTCTTTTGCAGTTACACAAATACATTTTTATTTTTAACCCCGAAAAACTACTAATAGTAGTATATAGTAGATAATTTAGGTTATATTATATACTAAGTACGTTAAAAAGTTAACACATAAGCGAAATGAGTAGTATATGAAAAACAGTACTTTTATGGTCATATTAATTTTTTTTCTATTTTCGTACCACCTAAGACCGATACGCCCCGGTATTGGAAATGTTTACAGGCACCGGTTTTTACTTTTTATCTTGTGAGTACCGTTAGGTTCTCTAATTTAAAAAAATACATGAGTTAAAGAAAACAATATAAAAAATAGTGAGACTTTCGATTGAAGTTAGGAATTCGTTTTCGTATAAGAGACGTAGGAAAGTAAGGAAGACCAAAGCCTGGATAGGGTCGTCTCGCTAATTATGTGGTCCCGGTTTCGAATCCAGGGATAGGCCATAAACAGTTATAAACTTTCGTCATTCCTGAGTTTCGAGTACGGATTTCCATCCCATCGACCGAGAGTGAGAGAATAGAAAATACACCTGTTTTTGCGGACACAGTAGTGCACTATATAATCTTGTCTTGCGCGGATGGCTACTCTTCGTTGAGGCTGGCCGCTTTGACTGAAATTCGGCCTAGAGGACATTTATTAATTTTATGTCCGACATATAGCTGGACCGCTAACGGTACGATATGTCATAAGCTTGAAAAGTCTTTTAAAATCCTTGTTACTATACATCATACAAACATTCATCCTTTTCGTGTAAGAAATAATTTTTTGAATATCCATTGTGTTGCATGGCATTAAAATTTGTATGGCAGAGAAATTTATGGGTTCATTCTTAATCCACTAGTAGGCTTATAAGGCTATAAGTAGTAAGATTTCTCAATAGTAAATGTCAATTTATTTACTAAAAGCATGATTCATTTATTTCGAAAGAATATGTAACTCGCAAACTATTTGCTCTTCGACTTCTTATCCTTCAAATAACACGACGTCAAAACAATCGAATGTGACTTGCTTACTTAAATTGTATGTCAGTATGGTAGTTCAAATATTTGGTAAATAAAGTCTGTATTTGGAACACGTGTATCCCCTAATGAGGTCGCTGAATCGATACCGGCTTTGAACTGCTACCGTGCGCTAACTCTTACAATCGACATCGAAATACCTGCTTAGTCTTATTCTCGTGCAGGAATTGGAAATACATTTTCAGAAATACGTCAGAAGATTTTGTTGTACTACGGGTCTATTTATATTTAATTTTACTACCTATTGTGATACAATACAATAATGATATAGAGATGAACTATCCGATAATGGTTTCGAATCCAGGCTTTTTAATTTTATTAGAAAATAAAATAATACCGATAATTTGTTTGAACTTTGAAGCGTATTGTAGAAAAGGTTCACGTAGATGTAGCTAAAATTTGTAAACAACAATTACCAAATTGTGGGTCTTGCTACATATGTTGTGTTTATGCCTGTCTCTGATTGTATTTAAGCTTATATATACTATAAAGGAATAATGGGGCCTACCGGGAACTGGGGGCCGTGTTTTTGACTAGATGGAGCGACGATCTGCGCAAGGTGGCTAGTAGAAACTGGATGCGTGTAGCCGAAGATCGGGCTAAGTGGCGTGCCCTGTGAGAGGCCTATGTCCAGCAGTGGACTGCCGCAGACTGATGATGATGATACTATAAAGAAGCACACAGTCCACCTGATGGTAAGTGAACGCTGTGGTCAATGCACATTTACGTCTATTCTCGATTAAAAATTAAAAATGCTGATGCGTTGTTAACCTTGACGGCGAAGATGGAATACCTCGTTCCCAGTAAAGACAGGTTTCACATTTTCGATATTAACTGACACACAAAGCAGAATAAAGTTGCTATTTTATCGTGATATCCTGCGACAGTTCTGCCCTTTTTCTATTGTACCGCTGCCATGTTAGGGCCACAAACTAAAAAAATAGAAAGACAGTGCGCTGCATATATTTCACGTGACGTAATATCAAGCCAAAATCATTTAAACTTAATGTAAGAACACGCACACTCGTACGTGAGTGTGCGTGAGTGTACATATGTATTCAAAATCATTTTGTGCTTGTTTACATACGCAACCAACAATATAATTTTTGATATATTAGTTATTAGCACATCTAACTGTTGTTTCGTGGGGATCATTTTTTGTCTAGGACTGCGTCTTGGTGGTTACCATCAATTGAACTATATCTACTGCTAAACAACAGTGCCACCATTGTTGGGTTCCTTTTTGTTACGTCTGAGATTAAAGGCTTTGTTGTACCGGTTCTCTTATAAATTTGGACCGTGTGCCCGATTGTCACAATTACTTTTACATAAGTGTATATATAAAAAAAAACACCCACACAACTCCACCATAACGCACGGGGCGCTAAGAGGTATAAATATTCAAAATGAGTTGTATAGTGGAAATAGAAGTTAGTATTTCAAGAAACAACGAAATTTAATTTAAAATACGTAATATTATTACTAGAATTTTTTTATTAAGTTGGAACGTGGTCTGTTCAACCACTGTAAATATATTAGATGAACGGACGTTAAAAATATACTGACGTAGATGACATACATAACATAAACATAAACACTCACGCCTGTCACCCAGAGGGGTAGGCAGAGACTACAGACTTCCAATTGGCACGATTCTGACACACTTCTCTCGCCTCCTCCACATCCATATACCTACGCATACATGCTCTTCGGTTAAGGGTACTCTTAATTTGGCCCATTTTCAATATATCGCCAATTTGGTCGATAAACTTTCGCTCACGACGTCCCTTTCCGACTCTGCCGTTCACTTCTGCAACATAAATTTGCTTTATCACTCTTTTCTCATTCATTCTTTCCAAAGACCAAACCACCGAAGCATTCCTTTCTTAATCCTGGTCACAGCATCATCTTCCAAAGCACACTCTTCTTTTATCACACACACTCAGATTCAGCCCTAACATACTTCTAAACGACTTAATTTTTACTGCGTTTATTCTATGTGATCGAAGATCTATTCTAGACGATCGAAGATATGTTATGTAGATGTCAAAAACAATGCATTCACGTATCATCAGGTGTGTTTTATGCTCGTTTGTCAATCTTATTTTATAAAAAATACCATCCGTATTTGTATAACGTCCGTAGTCCGATGCCCGAAAGTTGTTTCGTTAAAATAATAATGCGAATGACGTAAAACCTATTTACGTGGCGTAGAGAGTTACGAGACTAACAAACAAAAAAAAGTTGTACTTTGTTGCCAATTAATTTTCAGCTTCGTAAAAATACGCTGAAACTTTTTACTTTCGTAAGAGCATTGTTTAGGCGATATTATGTAAATGACTATGCTTTATTAAATCAAAGATGTTTTAGATGTCAAAACCTAAGCATTTAATTATCATCAGGTTTATTATCATGTTTTGTGCTTGTTAGTCAACCTAATTTTATAAAAAATACCGTACGTATTTGTATAACTCAACTGGTATCAATTAGCACTGGTTGAATATTTATAGACAAAAATTCTTTGTAAGTGAAGTTAAATTTTCATGAAATGAAGACGCAAGTCCTTTGATGATCACTTATATAGTCCCGTAACGCTTGAAGTCTATAAGTAAGGGTAAATAGGTAATCTACGTTGGTGCTTACTAAAGGGCGTCGGATATGTAATATTTCTCACAAATGTTTATGAGATAAGCAAGTAATGATTATAAAATTTAGATAAGGACATAATAATAACACAAAAACTATTCTAAAGACTTACATACAAATCATTACGCCTGTGCCCCTTAGCAGTTAGGCAGAGTCCAAAGAGCAGTGAGTTACTCGGACCACACTAAGCTAAAAAAACAGGTTTAGATCGAAAAAATAGGTATATAAAAACATAATCACGAACCAATAGTCGCCTTTTACGACATGCTGGGTAAGCAAACATAGTTGAAATTTTTTTGTTAGTCCAACTGACAAGTTTTTTTTTTGGTAGCTGAGTCCTTCATAACATAGATCAACATAGGGCCAATCAAAATGACTGCTATTTCGTGAACAGAAACTATAATATTAATAATAATAATATTCCACAACTATCACACAACGCCATCTAGTCCCAAGCTAAGCAGAGCTTGTGTTAAGGGTACTAGACAACTGATAAACATACTTATATATTTCTAAATACATAAATATTATAGATAAATTACACCCATACATAACATTTGTCCTGGGTGGGAATCGAACCCACGACCTCCGGCATAACAGTCAGGGTCACTAACCACTAGACCAACAGGCCTGTAAATAATACTATATTGTATTATTTTATAAATTTGCACTGTTAGTGCATAATTTGCGTAAATTATTCTTGGATGACATTTATAGTGAATGCGAAGCGCACGAGTGACAAAAGATCAAAAGCAGAGCTTGTGTCAAAATAGTACTCCAACAAATACAAGGAAGCATCTACGATATCCGTACGTCACAACTGTCCGCGGAAGTAAGACGCGTGGCGGTCTGCCAAAATAATTAACATTTGTTAGTTAAATGATTTAAATAGCTCCGTAAAACTACGCAAAAATAATGATGTTATTAAAACCTTTTAAAATTACGAGTTTTGCAAAGGATTTGAGAAAGACATATTTTTTCTTTGGCGTGTAGTTGTGTGTGTATTAAACGCTTATTATATTCTTAGTTGGGTGTGTGTTAAAAAGGTGAACAAGACAAACGTGTTTAAAATCAGATGTATACATTTACCTCCTGGAGAGTATGAAAATGGCGCAAGCTTTAGTCCGACTAGTTTGAAGTAGCTGGATGACTGGCAGGTTTTAATTAAAAAATTTATGCAATTAGTTTAATTAAAATTTTCGTATTTTTAAAAAATACTAAAAATGGGCTCGAAATAATAGATTTTCTCACAAAAGAAGGGAACTTGAAAAAAAAAGAAGACAGGACGCGAATCAAGGCATTACGATTTCGCGACCGCTCGATATCCACTTGAGCTATTACGATCATTAACACAATGTCAAAATACCTTCTTATATTGTAGCAGTTTTTTATTGCCTGAAAACACGGACAAAAAGACATTTTCTAAAAATAATCTCCCTGGACACAAAATTTTATGAAAATCGTTGGAGCCGTCACCGAGATTCCGATTATATATATACAAGAATTGCTCGTTTAAAGGTATAGGATAGACGCTTGCGTAATTTGATTAATAATTGGATACGATATCCGACAATGGCCGCTGTGTCATACTTGTAAGTTAGAAAAAGCACCAGCCTTGCAATTCGCGTATATACTTGCAGAACTGTTATATAGACAGCTTTTGACTTCGACTGCCTCGTTGTGCTAGTGGTCGTGAAGACGGCTGCTTATCATGTAGGTTCTGGTTCAAATTCCGGTCGGGCTAAGCTTCAGTTATTAATTTTTTTATATCATGAAGTTTTCAGTATCAGCCCTGAGTCAGGAAGTTGATGTTGTTTGTCTTTGTAAGTACGTAAAGCCGTCGGTCCTCATCTTGCCTGCTGCTGTTGCGCCTTATCTCTCTCTGTCCGTGTCGGATCGCCGTCACATCGGACTATGAGGACAAGGGAATAGAAAGTGAGAGTAAATGAAAGAACTGTCCGAATACCTTCGGACCATAGAAATATAAAAAACAGAAACTTAAATATAAGAAACTTCTTTCTTATACGAGTATCTATGGTTCGGCCACTAAAACCCTGTATTGAGCACGTTATGCGATTGAAATTCGGTTAGGAAGATATTATTAAATATTTAGCACAGTTTATATCACAAAATCGTAATAAAAACCATCATCAAGACGTAACTATTTTAGTTAAAAAAAATAACCAAGTTTGACATTAAGTATTACATTTACAATAACATACGTGAAGTAAATTAAATTTGCTTAGATAAGTTTTCTAATCGAACACACTGGAGACGCTGCAGACAAGAAAAGAACAAAAATAAAATCGCATAATAATAAGAAAATAAATTAAGAAAAATAAAATCGCATTTTATTTATTTGTTTGCTATATATTTTTCTTCATACTATGAAAAGTACTGCGCGACAGGCCTATTCATGCACCAGCTGGCAAATATTATTAGAAAGAGGACCCACACTCAGCGTGTTGTGCATTTGAACTGGTGAGCCAGTACCTTTTAAACCTTTAATTGGTAAAACTAGAATTTAGAGTGGTTTTTCGCTTTTGATTTTTCGTCAGAGTCTCGTCAGCTACTCAGAAGAGTTGTACCGTGTGCGAGCGGCATTATTGTTATACATTTCATTATAAAATCTGAAATAACTAGCTGCGGAGCATTATGGCTTCAGCACGCAGAGAATACCGGCGTAAAATAGCAGTATGATTCCTCTGTGTTTCATCTGGTTACCAGGTATTCCATTTTGGTCGTCTAGGGTGACATGCAATCACCCTAGACGTCAATGGACTGTAGACAATCAATCTACACATTGAATAAAACTAACTTAAAAGGAAACGCCGCGATTTAAAATAAGTTAATTATTTTACGAATTTTATCGTGTTTAATAAAATTAGTATAAAAACCGAAGGAAAAATCACTGAACACACATATTGTATAAATTTAAAAAAATAACCACGGTTTTTTTTATAGGAGAGGGGGCAAACGAGCATGTGGCTCACCTGATGTTAAGTGACTACCGCCGCCCATGATCAACCGCAACAACAACAACGCAGTGTTGGTGCCGACTTTGTTATATGGCAGCGAAACCTGGGTATGCCAGAAGAAGCGTAAAAGCAAATTGAATGCAGTGGAGATGCGATCTCTTCGTAAAATGTGCGGTGTTACCATAGCCGACCGAAAGCGAAACAAAGAGATACGCAATATGGCAAGATTGAAGAATGGTGAAGAAAATATATAGCGCGAAAGTAAATATTAAAAGGTGTCGAGGTAGACCGAGACTAACTTTCGAAGACCATGTGAGCAAATTACTCGAAGAGGGGAAGGTCAAGAGTACTCGGATACCTAGACGTGCATGTATGAAGAAGATAATGAACCTGAAAGAAGCGAAAGAGGTATGTAAGGATCGTGACACTTGGCGATCTGTTCTTTCTGGCTACCCCATTAGGGATTGTGCGTGAAGATAAGATAAGAAGGTAAGATAAGTTACAATTTATTGAATGCACTATAAAGTTATATTTGTAAGCCTATTGCCCAATAATAAAATATCCTTTTTTAAATTTGACAAGAATAAAATCCATTTACCTCGCGGATTTTTTTAAATTTAACATTTGAACCAAAACTTGAATCATGATACGATACGTTTTAACAACTCCCTTGTCAAACCTTATTTTGATTACTTAGTGGATGTTTGGGGATATACTTAAAATCTCTAAGCGAGTTTTGCAAAATAAAATTGACTTATCCTAAGGGCTAACAAATGTTCCCTCTGTTTGTAACTCCTCACGGAATATTTAAAGAGGATGACAGTCTTTTGTCATTCTCTTTAAATATTCCATAAGGACGGTATGGTATCGTTACGATTTTCGTCCCTTACGAGAGAGGCAAAACCCTTCTGTGGGGTGATACGTGCGTAGGCATTTTAACAGCTTCTTTCTTCACTTATATACTTCATTTATAACTTCAGAAGAAGTATGAAGTGACAGCATCGAATCGGCTAGGCTAAATAGCGCAAATATGAGTGTCGAAGAGGTGACGTTTAATGTGAAACGTCTTTGAAATCACACCGTTACACACGGGTACCAAGATAGAAAAGCAAACTTCAACGAAATCGTCTTACCTTAATAATTACAAAACTATTATGGTGGTCACACACGGTCAGTTAAACTGATCATTCCAACTGATCTGTTCAAATTAAAACTGTTGATATTTTTTAAAATATCTGATTGATATATGATACATCCATGAATAAACTTATATGTAAAACTCCAATATTAATATATTTATAGTGGTCGATATATTGAAAATCCAGTATTTTAAAAAATATCAACAGTTTTAGTTTGAACTGATTAGTTGGAATGATCAGGTAAACTGACCGTGTGTGGCGTCCATTAGTCTTAGAAACATGAATATAGTATCATTATTCAGCTTATATAGTCAGCTCGCTGTGTTGCGGAGTGTTACGGGATGGCAGGGGATGGACACTACGTAGAATGACTGAAAACTGCGCCCTCGCTCCTTCCTATTCAGTACAACTCACGACGCAAGCATGATAGCGCGGTGATTCTTTCGTGTGCTTATAGAGTTTACTTAGACAATTAAAAAATATGTAGTTTGGATAATATATGTAGTTAAAAATAACCAGGTAGTGTAAAGAAAATATAAAAATTAGCCCGTGCAAGAGCCAACACGAAGTACGAGTATAAATCACAGCTATCATTAGAAACTATATGCTATAGTTCGACAGTAGCCTAATGGCAGGGCTCGGACCGCGAACTCAAAAGGTCGTGGGTTCGAATCCGCCATTCGAATACTGTCGTGAACCACTCCTAACACAAGCGTTTTAAGCTTACCAGGAGTGGTTAAAGGAATATTAGTAATGTTAATTAATAGGATTACTAATATTTTATTTAAAAAAAGAGGGTCCTATGGGCCACTGGCTGGAATATCCGGTGCCAAGTAGCAAGGCGGTTTCGGGGGCGTGTGAAAGCTGTTAAAGCACGCATAGAAACGATGCCGACTCCATGAGCAACTCCTTCTCTGCCGTCAACCCTCGCTGTACCTGTGTCAATGGACGTAACTAGTGAAGATATCAATCATACATCTGTTAAAGCTGCCGCGGCATGCTGAGTAAACGACACGTATTCATGCATTAATATATTTCACTAACGTACCTTGAAGATCACTAGCTGATTAGTCATCGCCAATACGGTTTCCATCGCAATCGGTCTGCTAGTAAAATCTAGTCCAGTTCAATTCCCAGAAGACATAAGTTGCAATTTCAGGGTATTCCCCTTGTTGCCTTAGTGAGTATCAGAATCCTCGGTATCCCCATATTGAATGACGTGCAGTTTCATGATCATTTGTAAGAAAAGGCTAAGTTGGCTTCTAAAAAGCTTTGCGAATGGAGCAGAACGGGACAGTATTTCATGCCGGCACACAGCATTCTTGCAATTTTATAAAGCGCAGGTTCAGTTTCACATGGAATACTGTTCTCATCTCTGGGCCAGGGCTCCACAGTGCGAGCTCATTCCACTTGACCGTGTCCAGCGCAGAGCAGCTCGAATCAGTGACGACCGAGTTTTCCCTTATCGGCTCTATTCACTGGCCACTTAACTCGAGAGGCCAAATTTCATCAATGCACATCGCGACAACTTACGTTACCTCTACATCTTCTATCCGAGGGCAATCTTGCTTTCATTTCAATTTTAACACTAAAAGTGACTGGCTGACATAGACATTTCACGTTAAACCAACGGTAACGGCCCCGACAAAGCCCAACCCGATTTTTATTTTTGTCTTTGGATCCACGGCTGGTGGTCGTCACTGGGAACAAGATGGTCGTTTCTCTTTTTGCACAAAACCATAATATATCGCGGTGAGTAAGACAATTGTCATTTTAGTTTTTTTTTAAAGTAAAAACTATTGAACATGAATTATCTAAATTAAGAAATCAAATTAACTTTTGCTGCATTTATCTGGCATCGACGAAAACATTGTATGTTATTTACATGGGCTGACTCGATTATTTTACTTTGTATTAAACGTTGTTTCAGAGGTAATCGAGGCAGTGGTAGCTCCAACCGATATCAAGTGCAAATCGCACACGCCTTTTGCGGTTTTTGTACATTTCTACACTAATATTATAAAGAGGAAAGATTTGTTTGTTTGTTTGTTTGTTTGAATTGAATAGGCTCTGAAACTACTGAACCGATTTGAATAATTCTTTCACCATTAGAATCCTACGTTATTCCTGATGAACATGGGCTATAGAACGTTTTCAAAAAATTTAGGGATCCGTATGAAAAGTTCGTTAAAGTAACCCAAGGTGTGAAAAAATACCAAAAAAAACCTTATATCGCGTACGCTACAGAAACTATTGACAATAGAGCAAAGTGATGTGCTACAGTTTTATGGAAGACATCAATATCTACATAAAAGTCTGCAATACCATATGTGTAACTATTATAGTTATCTCACAATAACTACTTTTCCATGTTAAAATATTCAATAGTAACGTCGAAAAATCCTTATATCGCGTACACTGCCAGCACCATGTGATGCGGGTGTCACTGGGGTGTGATATTAGAAATAAAAATAAAATAATCAAATATTAAAAAAGAACAAAAAAACTAAAAAAGATACGTAAAAATAATTAAAAAAAAATCATTATCTATACTTATATATATATATATATATATATATATATATATATATATATAAAATATTTTTTTAAAGAGGATAATAATTATTTAAAGAGGAAAGATGTTTTTGTTAGTTTGTTTGTACCAAATAAGCCCGAAACTACTCGACCGATTTTAATCAATTTTTTCCAATAGAAAGCTAAATTATAGGGGGGGGGGGGGAGGGTGTGTGGATAAAATTTAAATTTTCTGTATAACGTGTATATGCCGATAGATAAAAGTACTCCATTAATTTTGCTAATTTTTTAGCTAAAATGATTGAACTAAATGAGCGAGGTGTCATATCATGTCGCGCGGCAGAAACGCGTGATATACGCGGGTGAAACCGCGGGGTACAGCTAGTCTTATATAATTTTAATATTGTGAAAAAACCTAGAAAACATTTTACCACTCTTTAAGAGCGACACGCTGACACCAATGTAATGAACATCAAATAAATTAATAGCACATGTGTTACGAAAAATAAGATAAAAGTAGAGTACCGCTAACAAACAAATTTCGTAGAAACAAACTATGGAAATTTTTACAATTTGATGAAGCCTTAATTAAACTACTATACCAAATTACATATAAGGGGAGCAAGCTCTTTCAATAAACATAAAAGTTATTTTATAAATATAACTTTAAATACTATATTAGTTTTAGCGTAAGAAACCAATTTTGTTTATTATTTTATTCATTTCGGGCATTTCGTCTTACTCCTCGAAGGTGACAACACTTCTGTATAATATGTATATATATATATATATATATATATATATATATATATATATAATATACATATTATAATATATATATATATATATATATATATATATATATATATATATATATATATATATATACCGGGTGCTTCAAAAAAATGTATACACACTTTGAACTTCCATAGAAAATTTATTTACCGTTCTACAAAGTTAAATTTCAGGAAAATAGAAAGCTGAAAGTCCAATGTAAATGAAACATAAATAACACATGTTAATACTGTTCAAATTGGTGACCTGCAGCATCAATACAATTCTGAGTACGAGTCACCACAGATTCTCTACATCGTATCAAAACGTCCAATGAGATTTCTCTACACACTGCTTGAATCTCATTCCAAAGAATGTCTAGGTTACGTGGTTTACGTTTGTACACCTCATCTTTTACTGTGCCCCACAAGAAGAAATCCAGTGGTGTAAGGTCTGGAGAGCGTGCTGGAAACTCGATTGACCCCCTGCGTCCTATCCACTGGCCCGACAAATTTTGATCCAGGTAAGCTCGTACGTCCCTGTGATAGTGCGGCGGAGCACCATCTTGTTGAAAATAAAAATCATCATTACCGTATAATGCACAAATGGCAGGAAATATGGAATCAGCAAGCATTGTTAGGTAATTAATACCAGTTACAGTGCCTTCAAATCGAAAAGGTCCAATGAGTCCCCTTGAAGACAAACCGCACCACACATTTATACCAGGCAAATTTACAGCTTTTTCAATTGTAATGTGAGGATTTTCTTCACCCCAGTAAACACAATTGTGCCTATTGACAGTTCCATTAAGTTTGAATTGGGCTTCATCCGACCAAATGATGCTACCCATAAATCCCGGTTCACGTATCACCATCTCCTGAATCCATTCACAAGATTGCAACCTTCGATCTGGATCGTCGTCATTTAGCTGTTGCACCAGCCTTGGAATGTAAACACGACACTTGCCTCTCTTCAGAATGCGTAGCTGCTACGCTGCTAGCACTTACATCACTTCCACGTGCCCCTTGCCTTGAACATTTGTTAGGAGAGCGTTGAAACAGTTCCAAGACTGCCGTTGATGACTCATCACTTGTAGCTGTTCGAGGCCGACCTGAATGACCTTTATGCACATCACACACTGTTCCATGAACTTCGAATTTGTCTCGTATGCGTGTAATTGTTAATCTTGAAGGTGGTTCTGTATCATACTCCCTTCTCCACTGTCTTTGAACTTCATTTACATTCTCAAACTTCCAGTACCACTTAATAACCTGCTTACGTTCTTCAAAACTCAAACGTACGTCCCCCATGTTGATATTACAAATTCCAACTGATAATATAACATAGAGGGACTATTATGCTGGCACCTGGCGAAGAAATATAACATTAGCCTTGTAGAGCGGAAAAACTACAATAGTTTAAAGTGTGTATACATTTTTTTGAAGCACTCGGTATATATATATATATATATATATATATATATATATATATATATATATATATATATATATAATATATATACATATTATACAGAAGTGTTGTCACCTTCGAGGAGTAAGACGAAATGCCCCTTTTCCAGTAAAATGCTTCTCCATTTCTCAACAATCAAAATACGAAATACAGCAGTATGAAGCTGTTATTTTACAGTGGTATATATATACATCTGGTGGTGTGAGAACCACGCTCCAAATACCATCAAAATACTTTTATTCAAAATTGGCGTTTACAATGAACTATTTGAGAGGCAAAAAGTTACACAATTGTTCAGCAAGTCTACTGCCGGAGACCTTGTAAAAAGTGGCAGGATATTTACAAGTATACTATTTTCTCCCAACAATTACAATCATTATATCTGTCGCGGTATGATGGTTGAAGCCGTTATATCCCTAGGGATACAGCTATGTACCGGAATATAACTATAATATTATAACTTTTATATTATATAATTACTAATATACAAGCACCATCTTCAGTGAGGAGTCATGAAATCTTGACAATTATCAGCAAGATGTGATGTGATGAATTCCCATAATTGCCATCAACACATGTCCACAACACGAAAACATATGATTGCTTTGTTTTATAGCTGTCATGATCCAGAGACCCAGTTCCTGATATCACAGCCTAAGAAGTTAGACTGCTGATATCATACAATATACTAGTTCACAAAGTTAACAAAGCGTCTTATAGTAATTTCATCTTGCTTCCTAATCGAGAATAAATTTATTTGTTTGTAGGTCACAATACAGTTTTGTCACCGGGTGAGATGGTGGACATATGTTTGAGTTAGTTTCCGACATATAAAATGGTCGGCGTAGAATCGGCGTAGAATCGGCGCACTCAATAGCCTGCAAGTCACGATGAAAACACGGATAAAAACATTTTCTTAAAATAAATCCTAGCTAGATCGATTTATTGCCCCCGAAACTCCCTGGACACTAAATTTTATGAAAATCGTTGGAGCCGTTTCCGAGATTCCGATTATATATATACAAGAATTGCTCGTTTAAAGGTATAGGATTCTGTCATTCAATAAAAATAAAGAAAAATGAACTTTATTTCAAGCACGTTAAAGTCTTTGCGTTCGTGCATTTCTACTGTGACCACAACATTCTTCCGGAATTAGTATAACTAATTTGATAAATAATCAGTGCATAAAAATGTTTAACTAAAAATTCAGTGTATGTATTACGATTATAACATAATATACTAATTGGGGTGTCTGAAGGTGTGCGTTAATTACATTACATATTGTATAGGGATTTTAACGAACTGACTGACTGACTAACGGATTGAAACGAATCTTTCTGACAGTAAGTGAATGATGTGGCTCACACATATCCACATCTAACCACAGAATCTATATCTAGATGCGTTATCACCCTGATGGAAAACCTTGTACCCAGTAAAAACTACCACCACCAGTGACCCAGCAGCATTAAGCTGCTATTTTACGCTAGTATTCTGTGATAGCGTGGTCTTTCCCTGGTCGAGCCGAACCATTCGTGCTGCAGCCATATTGATAGTTGCAACAAGGCTCTATCATTTGTATACTCTACTGTTTAGAACAAAAATAAAATACAAAATAACGGGAATACACCTTATTATTATTAGTTTTGATTGTTCGTCATATTTTTCTCATTTCCTCACACAATCTTGTCTTATCTTCGATTACATATTGTAAAATTAAGACTTTTGGTATATTTTCTTATATTTTGTTTTGTTTTGTGTAAGTTATTGCAATATATACTCCTAGCTTTTATTACCCGCGGCTCCGCTCTGTTTTACTAAATATCTTTTACTTTGAATAAGAATTATATTACACTATGGATTGCAAAGACTGTGTGACCTATTATGGCTTCTTCTCTATATTATTGCGGAGTTTCATTAAAATCCATTCAGCCACAAACATACAGACATCCAAACATTAAAAAACTTTCACATTTATAAAACATAGTATAAGAGTATACGCTACAAATAAAACCAGTTTTTAGAGAGAAGTAACGCGTTTTCATAAAAACACTCACGCCTGTCACCCAGAGGGGTAGGCAGAGACTACAGACTTCCATTTAGCACGATCCTGACACACCTCTCTTGCCTCCTTCACATCCATACACCTACGCATACATGCTCGTCGGTTAAGGGTACTCCTAATTTGGCCCTTTTTCAATAAATCGCCAATTTGGTCGATAAATTTTCGCCTAGGACGTTCCTTTCCGACTCTGCCATTCACTTCTGCACCATACATTTTCTTTGTCACTCCTCATTCATTATTTCCACATGACCAAACCACCGAAGCATTCCTTTCTTAATCCTGGACACCACATAATCTTGCAAACCACACTCTTCTCTTATTACACAATTTCTTACCCTGTCATTCAGATTCAGCCCTAACATACTCCTTAACGACCGCATTTCTACTGCGTTTATTCTACTCTCGTGCTTCTTCTGCCACACCCAACTTTCACAACCATACATTAAAGTAGGCACCAACACAGCATTGTGAATTGCCATACGTGCCTTTTTTGACACATTTTGACTCTTCACAATAGAGTGCAAGGCCCCATTTACTCTATTTCCCGCATTCACTCGTCGTTCTATATCCTTATCATATCTCCCATCCCTGCTAAATACGCAGCCCAAATATACAAACTTAAAGCGCTTTCCTTAGTTAAAACTAGTTTTTACTAAATCACTTTGTTACAACTAGAATAAACCAATGCTCAAAATTTAATATCAGTTAAAACTAGTTCTTACTAGTCAAAATGCGTTTTTCCGCAGCGAGTTAGAACTGTACCAATCGAGATTAAACCGGATTTGATTTGATTGCGTTACTTTGGAATTTGGCTTGCTTATAGGACCTGAGAATGAGCGATTATTATAGATAAGATATGTCAAATCCATATTAAAACTAAACCAGAACGCCCCGACTTCATGAAGTCTTGTCTGCCCTACCCCTAGAGTGTTTTTGTAAAGCCGTAGACGTGAAGGGAGAGCAGCCTCCGCTCGCTGTAGCTCACCTCAGCCGCTACGGCTAGCACAAATGCCTGTGATTTGGTAAGCAAGGACGAAGGGGCTGCACTTCCTTCAGCGGCGAGGCCATTGCAGAAGTAACTGTGTCAATCAATATACGGGTATAAAAAACTTTTAATGTATATTTAGTAAGTACTTATATCTTGTTTTCAATTCCAAATTAGTTTCTCTAGTGCTAGTTTTAACTAAAGCTCGGAGTGACAAGTAGTTTTATCTGGAAATCAAAGATATCAGTGGTCAAATTCTAGTTTTGACAAAGGAAACCGAAAGGTCTTATTTCTAGTTTTTACGAGGTAGAACCATGTTGCAGTTATATTAGTAGTATAGTTGTAGCACGAATGGGTCGGCTCGACCGGGGAAGGACCACGCTCTCACAGAATACCAGCGCAAAATAGTAGCTTAATGCTGCTTTGTTTTGTATGGTGAGTGTAGAAAACCGGGGACCCTTTTTACTGGAAACGAGGCATTCCTTCTCACGGGTGACAACGCATCTGCATTTTGATTTGTAATCGAGGATAGATGTAGATGTCTATGGGCCGCAGCAACCACTTACCATCAAGTGGACTGTGTGCTGGTTTTCACCCTATCCTATAAAAAAAATTCACCGCGTTGCCATAGTGCGTGTCGCCGGACTTCACAGGTTCTCGTACCATGCAGGTTTCTGTATGATGTTTTCCTTCACCGCCGAGCATATAGTAAATCAGCGAATTACCCAAAATTTTTAAATTAAACAACAACAGCCGTCGCAAGGATTTTTTGAAATTATTTAAATGTACAGTATTTATTCGTATGTTTATATGATATTTTGTATTTATATTTTTTTAATTAATTAATAATGGCTGTCGGATAGGGTTTTTGAAATTATTTAAATATACAGTATTTATTCGTATGTTTATATGATGTTTTGTATTTACGTTTTTTATCTCTTTTTTTACTGTAAACATCGATAAAAATTGGTAAAAATGTAAAGTCTAGCAACACCTTAAGAACGCGTCCCGTGGACGAGTCAGATTACCTTGACTCCGTTTATCGAATGTTAAAGACAATTTGCAATTTACATCTTCCTAATAAATACATCTAGCAAGATGTTTTATAAATCAGTTTTATTTCTTTTACAATGTCTTTATTATTTCAATCAATATCACTTAGAACATTAGCTATCTTATTTAATAATTTATTCCTACAATCCCACGAATGAAGAAAATTAATATTGAAGATAAGTAAAACAGACGATCTTATCATTTTTCTGCAAGAGATTTCTACATATCTAGTAAAAGAGACTTGATGTAATCAAATGATGAGGTAGACGAGAGAGGTTTGTAGTAAGCAAAAATCTAAATATCTTTATCAAGGAATTAATGTCATAGGTCACACAGTCTTTGCAATCCATGGTGCAATATAATTCTTATTAAAAATAAAAGATATTTAGTAAAACAGAGCTTAGCCGCGGGTAATAAAAGCTAGAAGTATATATTGCAATAACTTACACAAAACAAAACAAAATATGAGAAAATATACCAAAAGTCTTAATTTTACAATATGTAATCCAAGACAGGACATGATTGTGTGAGGAAATGAGAAAAATATGACGAACAATCAAAACTAATGGTAATAAGGTGTATTCCCGTTATTTTGTATTTTATTTTTGTTCTAAACAGTAGAGTATACAAATGATAGAGCCTTGTTGCAGCTATCAATATGTCTGCAGCACGAATGGTTCGGCTCGACCGGGGAAAGACACAGATATCACAGAACACTAGCGTAAAATAGCAGCTTAATGCTGCTGGGTCACTGGTGATGGTAGTTTTTACTGGGTACAAGGTTTTCCATCAGGGTGATAACGCATCTAGATATTGATTCTTAACTGTGGTTAGATGTGGATATGTGTGAGCCACAGCATTCACTTACTGTCAGAAAGATTCGTTTCAATCCGTTAGTCAGTCAGTCAGTTCGTTAAAATCCTACAATATGTAACGTAATTAACGCACACCGTCAGACACCCCAATTAGTATATTATGTTTTAATCATAATACATACACTGAATTTTTAGTTGAACATTTTTATGCACTGATTATTTATCAAATTAGTTATACTAATTCCGGAAGAATGTTGTGGTCACAGTACAAATCCACGAACGCAAAATCTTTAACGTGCTTGAAATAAAGTTCATTTTTCTTTATTTTTATTGAATGACAGAATTAGTAATAATACAAATAAAACTGCACTCTTAAGTCTTATTGCCTTAAGGTATTGTCCATTTCAGTTTGTTTTGACTGTACAGATTTAGTGTGACTGTAATTTACGTAGTTTTAATTATTTTTGGGATAAAAAATTACCTCTATTAAAAATGATAGGAATCGATTCAGTAAACGATTCTGCACAAACTACTTTCTCAAAGTGCGTTAATTATGTTACGTGTTGTATATGCGGTATAAATTATACTGAGCCTCCGACCTAGAAAATTATCGGCACTTCCGGGTCTAGCTGGAATATTTTTAACAAAAGAGCTTTCTGAGAAATTTTTATAAACAGATTTCAACTTTCTCAGACAATTACTATATGTAAACTTAGTAGCCTAAATACGTCCCACTGCTTAGCAAAGGTTTCCCTCCGTTTCTGAGAGGCTAAGGCAGCAGAAAATTGTTATTAACAATTTAATTGGTTCTGGCGAAGAGCGAACTGGGGTTGCTTGCGTACTATTTACGAGAAGCAATTAGTCTCTGATCTGTCTGTCAATTTATCACAAATGAATTGTGAATTAGTACTTTACTTACAAAACACAAAAGGTTTTTCTGTATGTGATAAAAGTTTAGCAACCACATCTGCATTACACTCAGTAGATAAAGAGAGGGAGGGAGAGAAAGGAAGAAAGAAAGAATGAAAAGGATGTAGAAAGAGAGAGAAAAACAGGTGGAGAAAGAGATAAAAAAGCTATACAAGTGAGTTTTGATGAACAGGCAGTTCTTATACGGAGTTTTAAACTGCAACACCACTTTATGTTGTTTTTTAAAGCTGTTTGGTGGGTGTTATAAATTAAATAATTTACCATCCATTGTCTCGTTATTCACAAACTTAAACGATTTAAAGAATTCTTTCCAAACTTCATCAGTTGAATTCAATTTTAATAAAACTGACACTCCGTCAACATCTTGAACATTGTTGGAAACTTTGCCGACTTTCTGAATTTTACCGAAACGGATTAATTACTTCAACCTGTTAAAATGTAAGACCATTTGTGTCTGCCAGACATTTTTAAAAATATTTTTATAATAGTTGTGCAAAGCAAGCTGCAATCAATTTCATGTGTGACATGTTGTCATCGATGAGGTCTGAGATTTTAACTTTATATGTGGTAGAGCTACGCTGCAGCTTTATTATGGTTGTAGCATGAATAGGTCAGTTCGACCGGGGAAGGACCACGCTCCCACAGAACACCCGCGTAAAATAGCAGCTTAATACTGCTGTGTTTAGTATGGTGGGTGTAAGGATGCGGAGACCCTTTTTTACTGGGAACGAGGCAGTCTTTCTTAGTCCTTAGGGGTGACAACGCATCTGCGTTTTGATTCTTAATCGAGGATAAATGTAAATGTCTATGGGCCACAGCATCCACCTACCATTAAATACGTCCCACTGCTAGCACCGTGCCCAGCAGTGGGACGTCTGGCGTACGTATGCATGGGCGTCCTCTCATTTCTGAGGAATTAAGATTTATACATAAATTTATTCTTTATTGAACCTTACACAAAGTCGGACTTAATGCTAAAAGCATTCTGTGCCAGCCAACCTCAGGACGGTGATAGAACATCGAAGGCGGTTACAGAAAAAAAGCACAATAGAAATATAAAAATTACAACAGATTACTGAAATTAAACCTATGTACATATGTTAATATAGATTTACGTATAGGTACATATAAATATATATATATAAACATATTCATATAAATACATTCATATATAAATATATTAATTAAATATAAGCTGTATATGCAAACTATATTGTATGGGTGATACATGGTAAATAAAACTAGAATAAAAAAGACAACATGTAATGATGAAGATGAATATGACAAATCAGCGATCTTGAACCATAGCTAATCTCAATCTATCAACAAAGACGAATCTAAAATTTTGCTTGTTCTTTTCTCAATTTTGAATAATCCAACTTCTCCAACATATCTCAAGGACAAATTCCAGTATCACTTTTCAACTAATGATAAGGCTCCCCGCTCCTCATCTAATCATAAGATTAGTCTTCAATCTCATTTCACTGGGTTTACCAACAATTTCTTTACTATTCAGGCAACATTATGATGTGGTAGAGTCATGCTGCAGTTATAGTAGTAGTATAGTTGTAGCACGAATGGGTCGGCTCGACCGGGGAAGGACCACGCTCTCACAGAATACCAGCGTAAAATAGTACCTTAATGCTGCTGTGTTTCGTATGGTGAGTGTAGAGAACCGGAGACCCTTTTTACGGGAAACGAGGCATTCCATCTTAGTCCTCACGGGTGACAACGCATCTGAATTTTGATTCTTGATCAAGGATAGATGTAGATGTCTATGGGCCACAGCAACCACTTACCATCAAGTGGACTGTGTGCTCGTTTGTCACCCCATACTATAAAAAAAACACTACTCTGGGACTCCTTCCCCGAAAACGTAAGAAGAACGCCAAGTAATAGCTGTTTTATAAAGTTGGTAAGTATATGACTTTTAAAAAAAATTGTTGGACGTTAAGAATGATGATGGCATATTTTGGCATATTTAGATGTTTTATTATTTGTAACTTAATGTATGTGTTCTTTTATTATATATAAAATTATATTATATCTATGTATTTTAATGATATACGAGTATATATAGCATGATTTTTTTAACCTTTTGAAAAAAATCACGCAGTATGATAGGTACATATCATAGGTACATGTTTTGTTTATATGATAACATAGACTATATGTATATCGTAGTATATATATATATATATATATATATATAATTTAACCTGCCACAAATTCTCATCACTCCACGGGATGCTGGCAGAGAATGCTGATTTTATTTTAGATGTTAACAATAAAGATTAAATAATTAAAATAAAACGATGAAGCAAACCGAAAATGATTTTGGTAAGAATTATTTTTTGGGTTTTTAGGGGAAATTAACCGGCGTCATTTCGCATCATTGTTTAAATATGGTTTTAAGTATATTTTGATACTTAAACGTGGTATAATTTAGTGTATTAAATGCGTGCACATGTGAAATATTGGTACAAATGATGAAAGAAATAACCCGATAATGATATAGAGATGACGTGTCTGCATCCTAAGATGTTACTATAGTCATCGACTCTCAATGTTGATTTGATGAATTTGATGTATTTGGAAGAATTTGATCGCTCAAATTGGCATCAAATCTTCCGATAACTTCTCAATGTGAGGCATTAACATATTGTTAAGGAATTTTTTAACAAATTATTAAAAATGATAACCTTTAATACACTTGAAACTGGCAATAGTAAGTACCTACATTACCAAAGAAAAAAAAAGAAATTATAATCTGCATTGAGTCCAAATTAAAAAAAAGATTGTGAAAGAAAATAATTCAAAAAACGCGCGATACTAAATCGCCACATCAAAAAAATAATCACATAAATAAATAATCGAACTGAAACAACATTTAATCCGCTCGTGCGTATTTATTCTGTGGCGTAGCCAACCCAGCTAACGTAGTTCTTGCATATCGCTTGAAAGTAGTTTAAGAATATTGAATGCAAACAACAACATACTCGTACACACAATTACAGTGGAGCACAAAGAGTTACGTACAACATCTGCGGTTTGTCCCTCATTAAAGTTTAAAATAGGCTATTAACAACTGGAATATTCCCTTTGAAACTGGTTATACCCAACTTTAATGTGCATTTGCGTGACCGCAAATGTATCCTTTTCATTTCTGAAAATCATACATGCTAGGTTTACGTGTATATTTGTAGATACAACGGTTTTAAAAAGGACTTTTTTAAATCTTTCTACTTATAAGCGAAATACCATTGCCTGACTCATCACGATATTTTAAAACTATACACCCGATCGACTAGAAATTTATTATACATAGTTACTTATTTCGCAATGTAGAAGCTCACTGAAAACGGATTTTAAATCCCATAGTTCTTTTCTATATATTTTATATCTACGTTATTATCTTCTATTATCGTTCGCCTAGCGACTCGAGCGGGTATCAGCTAGTACAAGAATATTAGCTAATATGTGTAATAAACACATATCATAATATGAGTAAAGTTTCAGGTTGCGTCAAGCCAGAAAGGAATAATTATTTTAGGGGTTTTCAATACCTAAATATCTACAATATCACGAAATGAATTTACCATCTGTAACAAGCGCTAGACTATATCTAGAACTTGACAGGGCTTTTTTAATTTCTTTTTTAAGTATTAAAACATGTATTGGCCGCGTAAGAGAAACCTCTACCCCATGCCATCTCAAAGATACAGGAAATGGTTAGCGTCACTTTTCATTTAACAGCTATGGCTATGGCTATATATTTTATACTTGGCGGTCGTTATATTTTCATATAACGACCACCAAGTATGGCAACTTCGGCAAATATCTCCTGTTTGCAATCTATCGCCTATGTGAACTTCTGATAGGCTCTAGTTAATAAAATGTAAATGAATCAATGATTGATGATTCTATGATAAACATAAAAGTATGTATTGTTATAATGTGTTGAAACTCAATAAATTTCATTAATTATGTTAAGAACATTGACTTATATATTACCACCTTTTTAATCAACGGTTAAGAACCGTGCAGTGGCTGTGTTGAAAGAGAATCTTTTACCTCATTTCGTCCCGTGGGTCTCGTAAAAGTCAAAGGATAGACAAAGCACCGCATCGGCGTGAAATAACAGCATAATGCTTTTATGATTCTTACGGTGAGTGAAGAAAACTATAGTCTTTTTACTAGGAATGAGGCTATTTTAATTCTCAAGGGTGGTGGCGTAAATTTCGCAGTACCGAGTGACACGGGTTGAACCCCGCTGGCACTAAAGATAATTGTTAATTTTAAGAGCCTATTTATTACGTGCTTGACGGTGAACGAAAACATCTTGAGGGAACCTGCACAGGGTATTAAAGAAGTATTTCGAAGACATGCGAAGTATGTCAACACGTATTACGGCATCCCGGTGGACACTTTCTTGACCTAAATTCCTCGTATAAGAGAAGACCTATGCCCAGTAGTGACACTGCATTAGCATTTTGATCGCTTATTTATGCGCATTTTGATTCCGTAAGCTTTTGGTACGCGTATCAAAAGTTGTTCTGTGTGTTCGTTTATCAGGCTTAGGTCTATAAGAAATGTTTATATAACTTATGAATATTTGAATAATCTACAAGAATTTAATCATGTGTGATGTACATAGATTATTGACAGTGAGCAGCGACAAAAGTGTGATACGTTTTGTGAAAATATACAAAACTTGAACTATACAAAGTTTAGCTAAGCAAAGCTAAAGCACTAAATAACTTTATTAAACTAAGTTTGTATAAAAAGGGTTATTGTAATATTATGGAACTTAATACCGATAATAACCTCTGGGAAGGGAGATCGCTACCAAGTTATTTTTGATTTGTTATGTGTTGTTAATTATATATAATTGTTGTTAGTAATTCCCGCTATGTTTCATGCTGGTTCTTCCCAGAACAGAGGTATTTTTCGAACTAGTGGTACTCGTAAATAAATATTTGACTTTCAGTAAGTACTATTTATATATTTATATTTGTAATCGTCATTCCGCTACCGTGATTATTACATATTATCCTCTTTGCTGTGGCGGAGGGCCATGTCTTACAGGCGACTGTTTAAAAAATAAAAAAAATAAAAATTGAAGGAATTATTTACAAAATAAATATTTAACACGGTACCTACTTTCTCTCTTCCTAGTACAAGCTGACGGTTTTTAAGTCTTGTGACAATGGACACTACATTTTATAGTTAAATCTGTATCTGTCTCTTTTTCAATATACATAAACTTTAAAACGTCACATAAAGTAATGGCGTAATGTCGGGGATTTTCCTAGCCAAAGATGGTTCACTTGGTCACGTAATTACTTCATGTAGTGTGGATCAGCCAAAACTGAGTTTAAGGGTATCTACCCGAGAATCTTACTTCCTTATCAGTCATCAGTTCTTCGTGCTATATGTCGACCATTTTTCACTTTAGTCATCGAACTATATATAGTTCGTTTACGAGTATTATCTTTGTTACGAAGAATAGGTCAACGTCTTGGTTTAAAAAGGCATCCCGCGTTTACCACCCATAGGTTTTAATTGTTAATATTATATTTCTTTGATTTCGTAGTCAAGTCGTTTAAGGAAAAATGTTAAAGATGTTGTGAAAGATGTGCAATATTATTCGATGAGCCCGTAAAGATAAGCGACAAGGTAAAAGAACTGAAATTGTAACATGTTGCTCTTTTAATTGCAAAATAAATGATTGGAATATTGCGTTGTTGGACTTAATGAATATTACGTAGTATCACACCGGCCACAGCTACCGGTAGACAGCGACAAGCGGTACGTCCTGCGGTCATCTCTGACAACCACCTGGTGGCTGCCGAGGAAACTGGTTTGTGGCGTCGCCCCCTATCAGTGGTGACCAGTCTAGTTGCGGGAGATCCAGCGATCCTATATATATACGAAAGGCAACTAAAGTAACATTCTGTGTTTTGTGATTGACATAGCTCTGCCGGAGCAGATCAGCTATTTCGTACATTATCATTATGACGGGACCTCCTCCGGCCTGAATGGTCACAAGGAAGCCTGTTGATGTAGCTCTATCTTTAGAGGTCTTCTCCAATACCTTGGTATTGAAGAATGACTTCTAAAGGTAGACCCATACAAAATTCTTCGGCATCCTGATGTTAATTTGGTATGGGCGCCTCAGACTCTGCTTCTGATAGGTTCCTTATGGCAACTATTGGCTGTTTACTACAGTTACTTTTACCCCTCGATATGCAGTTCCCACGACGTCTACATACATTTTGTTTGGATTCACGCCGCACAAGTGTGTTGTCGCGAGTGGCGGGCACTCTACAGCAGTGCCTGCGACACGCTACTCCTGGCCGTTACCGGCCACGCGAAACGATGAATAGAAATAGAAATAGAAATAGAAACTTTTTTATTCAATGTAGATTATAAAAATACTTATTGAACGTCACTTTTTTAATTTACCACTGGTTCGCAAAAAAAAACCTCTGTCCTGGGAAGAACCAGCAAGAAACCCAGCGGGACTTTTTTTTTTAATAAAAAAAAAAGACCGAGAAACCGTATTTTGTGAAATCCCTTGGGAAAAGACTTTGTTGCACCGCTCAAATTTAGACTGCATCGAAGATCTCATTGTCCTCATACGCCGAAAATAATAGCAGATTATAACTCTTTCGTTTTCTGTATAAACTGTTTAAGTATCTGCATAGCTTTTTCGGGAGACTGAAAGTCGTCGAGTTTGCGTGCGTATTCAAAATGACCTTTAAAAAACACACGGCTCAGAAGGAAAAGGAAAGTAGTCTATAATTCTCGGATAGGGTTCTATTACCTATCTTGAAGAATAAAATAATCACATTTCTTCTTCAGATCTCCGGAGTAGCATTATAAACACCGGAATTAAAAAGCTTCTGAAGGACTTTAAGTAACGGTTAACCACCTGCTTTCAGACGTTTAGCTGTAACTCGATCCTTACCCGGCACTTTGCCGTTCTCAAGTTGCAGGAGAGCCATTAAAATTTCGCTCGAACTTACGTCCGGTATATCATCGGAATAGTGTCGGATGAGGCTTACCATTGGGTTGTTACAATTGCGCGGTTCTGTCAATGTGTGTAGATGTCTATAAATCTTCTCAATCTCACTCAAAATTTGCGGTATGCCCGGAATGACGCTACCACTGTCAATATTCAACTTTCTCCATTAGCACCACCCCATCGAGGTGCGTGAAGGTAGGTTCGTTATTTTTATTTAGTTTATTTATTAATTTACACTTCAATCTCGAACGTCAAATTACGCTACGATAATAAATATAGAGAAACTTTATCGTGTACGAGTACCGCGGTTTTGCCGAAAATAACAGAATGAGAACAAGCTAAAACGGGCGTGCGTGATGCGTAACAAACTACGGCGGCACGCTCTGACCGCTCCAGGATATTCATTTATTCAACCAACTATCAAATTCCACCGCTGAATAAGGCTACCTAGAGATCGTTATAGATTGGAAAATTTGCCTTAGATGCCATGCTTGGTAGTAAAAAAGTAAAGTAAAGTTACAGCCTATATACGTCCCACTACTGGGCTCAGGCCTCCCCTCATTTTTGAGAGGGTTCTTGGTAGGCCGGTAGGCAACTGCAGTTTTTTTTTTCTAGTAGTTATCAGGCTGATGCTACTACCTAACTATTGGTTTATTCTTTTGATTGGAATTTCACGAAAGATTGTATTTTTTTTGCGCCCGAAGCAAATATGGGTAACCCTCCGGAAAGCGGGGGAGGGAGGTTGACTTTTACCCACTAAACCCAACCTTTTAGGAACTGGCATAACGATCTAACTAGAGATCTCTAAGCCGTGTACGAACGCGACCCTCCTTGGCAGAAAGGAGGGCGCAAAATATTTTTAAGCTGTATCTAAGCTACTAATTAGTAATATATATATATATATATATATATATATATATATATATATATATATATATATATATATATATATATATATATATTATTAATTAGTGTATTCGCACCTTCAAATGTGAATCCAAAACGTCTGAGGACTCATTCCAGCACACACAAAAACATTTGATTAACGGAAAGCAATTGTTTTTTTTTATAGATATGGAGAAGATACATAATTTAAATTTTTACGATTTGACAGTATGATACCCTTGTGGCCGTGGGAGGAAAAGGGGAGATCTCCCGCCGGGCAAGGTGTTCTGCCCGTGGAGCGGCCAAAACTCCGAGTGATAGTTCTATATATATATATATATATATATATATATATATATATATACTGTCTATGATTCGGAATGTTGATAGCGTGATTTAGGTTTCGGTGTATTTCGCTTGTGGCGCGACGACAGCGCCGCCACATCACCCCCCTGCTCAGACCGGAGGTCGATAGTGCAGTCTCGTTGTCGACGAATGTGCAAGTGCCAGGAGATTGCCTTTCAGTCTGCGGTGACTCTAGAAGAAGACGTAATCTGCGAGAGGGCCGTGAAGCAGAGGCGAGCAGTAAGGCTCAGAGCCGTGTCGAACACTGTATAGCGCAAAGAGTAGCTTGAAGGAACAGCATTATTATCCCAGTGCTGCGATGAACCTTGTCAAGCTAAATGGCTTGCAGGATATGAAGACTGCAGACAATATCTACTCGGGAGCGAATGGGTGGTGTATTTTATGATGATGATGAAGCTTGAAGTTTCCGAATGTTGTTGGTTGCGTGTTCAGATCACGTCGGGTGGTCATAACTGTGGCCGTGGTAGGAAAAGAGGAGGTCTCCCGCCGGGCAAGGTATTCTGCCCGGGGAGCGGCCAACACTCCAAGTGATAGTTCGGAGAAGTTCTATATATACTGTCTATGATTCGGAACGACGACGACAACGCCGCCACACCCTTATGGCCTTCAACGATTACTATTTGGCAGTTTTGTGTATGAGGTACGCAATCGTCAACAAGCTACTAATCTTCAAAACATTGTTTAACGAGAGTTTTCTGGCGTAGTACTTTTATTTATTTTGTGCATCTGGTTGATAAATTTGAAGTTTTCTCGGGATAGGTCGCCGTCCTTTTGATGATAAAGCAAGTTACGGGTTTGGGGGATTTAACGTGTTCTCCTAATTTCTTCGGACTTCAGGTAATCCTATAACATTCTTTGTTAATCTCTTCCTCTAGCTGTAGAGCGTTCTCGTTTGACCTCAATATATGTGAGCTATGCGTTGCCGTGTTCAATCGCTTTGCACCCCCCGCCGCGCTTTAGTAACTTGATAACTTAATAACTTGACTGTCACCCGTGCCAAGAATAGTAGGGTTGCCAGGCACTATGGGGAAGTTTATTTTTTCTAACTCTGCCATGCTTGGCGAGTGGGTTGGGATCTGCCGTTTTATATTTGTATCCAGGTATTATCAGGAAGATGCTGCTGCGTGTGGTGGCGGTGTAAAAATATCCACTACCCCGTATCGTGTGGTAGGTGTCATAAGCAGCAGTATAGCTGTCCGAATTTAAACTATCCTCTCCTCCTAAGGATATTTTTAAGGAATAAGTGTGACAAACGAGCACACAGTCCACCTGACGGTAAGTGGATGCTGTGGCCCGTAGACATCTACATTTATCTTCAATTAGGAATCATAATGAAAATGGCTGTCACCCCTGAGGACTAAGATGGAATGCCTCGTTTCCAGTAAAAAGTGTATCCGGTTCTCTACACTCACCAGACGAAACACAGCAGCATTAAGATGCTATTTTACAGTCGAGCCGACCTATTCGTGCTACAACTACACCACTAATATAGCTGCAGCATGGCTATACTACGTAAAGCATTTTGAAGGCTGTATAATATAGTAATGTATATAGTATGTATATGTAAAGTATATAAGCATCTGTATAACGATCTAAACATGTTATTCATGTAAACATCTATACCTACATATAAATGAAGTAGTCTGTAATAAAATTACTACCTCTATTACGTTCAGAGGGTTACTTGCTCGTTATTATGACGAGGAGAAACATTTAAAAAAGTTGTCTATCCGTCTGTTTTGTCTGAATTAACCTTTGGGATGCCTTAAACACAGAAATCGTAATACACATTTGTTATAGAAGAGGGGGCAAACGAGCATGCGGCTCACCTGATGTTAAGTGATTACCGCCGCCCATGATCAACCGCAACACCAGGGGAATTGCAGGTGCGTTGCCGGCCCTTTAGAAAGGAGTAAGCTCTTTTCTTGAAGGTCCCCAGGTCGTATCATCCGGCAAAATCGCCGGTGGTAAACTATTCCACAGAGAGGTTGTACGCGGAAGAAAACTCCTTTTGAAACGTACAGTGGTAGACCGCCAAGCATCCAGATGGTGTGGATGGTATCGGGACGTTTGCCGCGTAGTGCGTTCACGAAATTTAGCGGCTGGGATTAATCGGAACAATTCCTCAGAGCATTATCCATGGTATATGCGAAAGAAAATGCAAAGGGATGCAACATCTCTTCGCAATGCCAGTGAATCGAGCCGATCGGAAAGCACTCGGTCGTCGACGATTCGAGCCGCTCTGCGCTGGATGCGGTCAAGTGGAAGGAGCTGGTACAGGGGAGCCCCAGCCCAGAGATGGGAACAGTATTCCATGTGCGGCCGAACCTGCGCCTTGTAAAGTTGCAGGCGGTGTGCCGGCATGAAATACTCTCCCGCTCTGCTGAGCACGCCAAGCTTTTTAGAGGCCAATTTGGCCTTTCCTTCCAAGTGACCACGAAACTGCACGTTACTCGATATGTCGACGCCGAGGATTCCGATACTGGCTGAGGCAACAAGGGGAGTGCCTTGAAACTGAGGGGATACGACAAAGGGGTTCTTTTTAGCGGTTAACGCGCAAACTTGTGTCTTCTGGGGGTTAAACTGGACTAGATTTAGTCGCCCCCAATCCAAGATTCTGTTCAGCAAAGACTCGACTTCAGATACAAGTTTATTCCGGCACTCGGAGGGGAAGAGAGATTCCCCTGGATAGCCTTGGCGAGAGACCAGAATGCACGGGTTCCAGAAGGAAGGCGAACTAGTTTCTCGCCAATTCTGCCTATGTGCTCTGACTTTACCTTGGCAATGACTCATTTGAAGGACCTAGATGCGCATTATACTTCTTTTTTAGAGCGCTGGAATTTACATCCCGGGACGCTGATGCGTCAGCCCAGGCCTGGTAGCACTCCTGCTTGTAGCATGATGATATTTTACAGGAGCGACCAAACCATGGCTGAGATTTGCCTCCAATTGGCACCACAGAGGAAGGAATAAAAAGTTCCATACCCTGAAGTACCACATCAGCGACAGAATCCGCAACAACGTTGGGATCGTCCGGCGAGAAGCAAACCCGCCCCCAAGGGTAGGATGCAAAGAAAGACCGCATCCCATCCCAATCGGCTGACCTATAGTGCCAAACACGGCGGCAGCCTGCAGAATGCAACCGCGATTTCAGCGTGAGTGGCACCACACTCCGGACAAGACAATGGTCCGAGGAGCCTAAAGGGGCGTCGACGGAAATCTGATATCCGTCCGGGTGAGAGGTCAGCAGAAGGTCCAACAGGGAAGGTGCATGATCCTCCACATCTGGAATCCGCGTAGGCGAAGTAACCAGTTGTGTCAGACCATATGCCAAGGCAAAATCATGAACAGATCTCCCCGTACTCTCTCTACATAAACACTAACGCCTGTCACCCAGAGGTGTAGGCAGAGACTACAGAGACTACAGACTTCCATTTGGCACGATCCTGACACACTTCTCCCGCCTCCTCCGCATTCATATACCTACGCATACATGCTCGTCGGTTATGGGTACTCCTAATTTGGTCCATTTTCAATATATCGCCAATATTTCGATTTTAAAACAGTATTAGGATCTACGTGGGCTGAACCGGTTGTGATAAAACTTCACAAACAGATGAAAGCAATGCCAAGAATGATCTAGGCTATATTTAAACCGAAAAACTTAGAGATTTTAGTCAAAACGATAAATTTTAATTATCGCTCGTTGATGATTATCTAAAGAAATATAATTATTGAATAAATGCCATTAATAAATAGCACACAGACAACACCGAGGTTGCTAGTTGAAAACGAATTAATTTAGTGCTCCGAAAAACATTTCCATATTTACTGAAATTTTGTTACGGTACAATCGCAACTGATATATGATTAAATATTGTATCATGTACGTTTTTTTCATTATACAGATGCATATTGTATATTTGTCTACGTTTACAAGTCGTGTAAAGCAGTCGGGTGTGAAAGGTTCAATCGTGTCCACTAGTCGGCCAGTCGTTCGTTGACGTCAATCGAAACAATGGACAGATTATCACCGTGTTAGATTCTATGAATATTGTATGAATGACCAGACGTATATGTCGCGGCAATGTACGCCGATGAAGTTAAGTTATTTTATTTGTGTCCATTCATCAAATTATATAACAAGGAGAACACCATGTCCATTACCATTCAATTACAGCCTATAAAAGACCACTGCTGCATGTAGGCCTCCTCACAGATTTCCTCATGGGGGGACTTTGCCATAGCTGCCAAACTTGGAAAGTGGTGTGGAAACCAAAGTTTATTATTATTTTGAATTGTTATCAGAAAGATGCTGCTCCACTGTTTCATTTTCCCTCTGTCGCTTTTTTTGGTTACCGTCGGGCGATATGGGATAGTGGATATTCTTACACTGTTATTATGGTTCACGAATATCAAGTGTTAATTATTTATTAAGAGAATAAAGACAAATATTTATTTAGTAACGTACACATAGATTGAGGGTAGATTTTTTTTTTGCCGTCGTGAAAAAAGGAGGAGGTTTTATGCGTGGTATAGTTCACACTGCTGCTATATTATGGTTGTAGCACGAATGCGTCGGATCGATTGGGGATGACCATCATCCCAGAATACCGAGGCATAATAGCATTTTAATGTTGTTGTGCTTCGTATAGTGAGTGTTGAGAACTAGATACCTTTTTTACTGGAAACACCGCATTTCATCTTAGACCTCAAGGATGAAAAGGCATTTTTATTCGAGGGTAGATGCAGATGTGGGCCACGGGATACACGTACTACAAGGTAGACTGTGTATTCGTTTGTCTCCATTATTTTATAAAAAAGAGGCTCAGTCAGCGTAGTACAGGGTTATGCCTGAGTGTACGGGCAAGCACAGCATTTTCTATTTCCTCACTCTAATAGTCCGATGGGACGGTTACACAAGCGTAAGTCAATAAGTTCGCAGATTTAAGGGGTTGGAGGAAAAGGTCACTTTTTATGTTTTAATAATCACAATAATAATTTCCTCCAAACTGAATGAAGTGCAGGACAGAATTATAGTGCATGAATGTGCAAACACAGTAGCAATTCGGTAATCCGGCTAGACCGGAGAGAGAGATATGGCGCAAGACTAATGGCTTTACATGCTCTCCGAGGCGCGGGGTTAAAGCACTGCCAACTTCCTGCTCCGGGCTGCTGAGAACTTCTTGACAGAATACCCCATTTACTGATTTTAGCCCGAACCAAATTCGATCCTGGGACCACATGATATAGTGAATATTCTAAGGGTTGAGCTGCATGTTGATGCAGGATGTCCAGTTCTACTCATTTGATGTTGGACAAGTAGACTATGATGAGATGGTACTCTTCAAAAATTAAGGTTAAGTTTACAGGGTTACAATATTAAAATTATTAGAATTTCAAATATTTGTTAAAGATGCATTGGAAGACTCGTTTGAAGACGATCCCAGGTCTCTACAGCTTGCCTAGTTTCGAAAGATGGCTAGCGCACAGTACCGTATTACAGGTATTAGAAAATATGTAACACATACAATCATTATCATTATAATTTATCAGTTATTTGCTGCTAAATAGGTACACATTTCGATTAAATCAATAGAAGCGTTTTATGCAAATTATGTACCTACACCCTACATATTCAAATGCAAATGGCTACGATGAGCTCACATGCAATGGTGTCTATTACACAACTACTTGCTCACAGTAGGACGCCGACCCGTAATGTATTTAGAAAATAGGATTGTATATCATCTAAATGCTATATGTCTCATGTTATACATCTTAAAACAAAGATTTCTTTATTTTTTAAACATATTAGGGCATTAAAAGGACCAAAAATTTTGTAAAGACAGCTTCGTATTTATCGTTCAATTTTTGTTTTAAGAATTTTTATGAGGCATTAGAATGCCTTAGATCGTTCAGCGAGCTATGGAAAGGACTGTGTGTGTTTCTCTGCGAGATAGACTTTGAAATGAGGATATAATTAGAAGAAAAAGAAAATAAAAAGAAGAACCCGAGTGACCGACATAACGCAACCGATCTAAGCTGAAGTGGCAATGGGCCGGCCATGAAGGTTCAGTTGTAGCGTAGCACTGGTAAACGTAGTTTAGGGTGGCTCTCCACTAGATAGAGCGACATCCTCGTAAGAGATTAAGAGATGCAGGAAGTCGCTGATGCAGGTGGCGTAACACCGTGCTTTGGAGCATTCCTTCAGCAGTGGACTTGTGATAGGCTGTAATGATGATGATGAAGATGATGATTTTTTTAATATGTAAATAAGCGTACATATACATCAAGTAAAATCAATAGTTAGTTGTTGTTGTTATTTGCGGGGCCTCATTATTATTTTACTTAAACTTGTCTGCCGTACACTTCCGTAGTTGTTTGCGTTATTAATTAAACCACTGTTTATAGGTTCACTATTCAACCGCAAATGCGGTTTTGAATTTTAAATATGATTAGTTACATTTTCTGGTAACAAGGTTCTGGTATTTGAAAAGGACGAAGAGAGAACAAAATGTGAAATATGGGTAAATCAGGAATGTCTAGAACAGGTAAATGAAATTGTATACTTGGGGAGTGCTTTCAGCCTGGATGGAGGATGTGATTTAGATGTGGACAGGCGTGTCGCTGCCGGGAACAAAGTCAATGGTGCCCTGAATGCGTTAGTCAAAAGGCAAGGCGTAGTGAAGAGTGCACGCCTTGCAATACATAACGCAGTGTTGGTACCGACTTTGTTATATGGCAGCGAAACCTGGGTATGCCAGAAGAAGCATAAAAGCAAGTTGAATGCAGTGGAGATGCGATCACTTCGTAAAATGTGCGGCGTGACCATAGCCGACCGAAAGCGAAACGAAGAGATTCGCAATATGGCAGGATTGAAAGATGACCTTATCACAAAAATTGATAGGGGCGTACTCCGATGGTTTGGGCACGTTGAGCGAATGAGTGAAGACCGAATGGTGAAGAAAAGGTGAAGAAAATATATAGCGCGAAAGTGAATATTAAAAGGTGTCGAGGTAGACCGAGACTAACTTTCGAAGACCATGTGAGCAAATTACTCGAGGACGGGAAGGTCATGAGTACTCGGATACCTAGACGTGCATGTATAAAGAAGATAATGAACTTGAAAAAAGCGAAAGAGTTACGTAAGGATCGTGACACTTGACGATCTGTTCTCTCTGGCTACCCCGTTAGGGATTGTGCCTGAAGATAAGTAAGTAAGTATTAGTTACATTTTCTCTAATATTATAGACATTATGTTAAGGTTCATATAAAATAAACCATGTAGTGGCGGTGTAGGAATATCCACTACGGGACATTGGGAAACTGAAATAAGAGATAAGTAAAATCATCTTCCCGATAATAACTCAAATTAATAAAAAAACTGCGGTTGTCAACCATTGCAAGTGTGGCAGTTATGGCAAAATCTTCCCTATGAGGTAATCTATGGGGAGGCCTATGTTCAGCGGTGGAGCTTTACAGGTTGGAATGGATGGATGGTGGATATCAAAGAATTATAAGATATACTTGCGATAGTTGAATGGTCCCATATAATATAGTTGCACTTTAGCAGTGGTCCCATACAAATTTGGAGAAACTCCATGAAGTTTTAATGTAACTATTTAGACGACTTTCTATTTGCTTCTTAATGCTTGTATATTCCTTAACTTTTAACTTTTATCTTTCAATAAAAAATTAAGCCGACTTCGAAGAACTTAAAAGAATAAAATAATTTCGACATAACAGCTTCTGAAGTCGGCGCTTTAATTTTTCTTTAAGCACTTTCTTGGCACCGACTTCTAAAGCTGCGAAGGTATATGTCGTTAAGAGATACCTAGTACAGCCATGGCTAATCCACCCGTCAAGCGTGAACCGCACTATAAAAAACAGGAGGATAGGGACAAAAAAAAGTCATATACTATAACTAAAATATTAAGACACTTCGAAAATTCTACTTAAAAAAACTAGCTTCACTACACAATACTGAAATCGACTAAAATATTTACTATAATTTCAATTTTCAAAATGGCGTCGATAAAACAGCGCCCTTTTCACCCCTTATTATTTGATTGACTGAAGAAGAGCTATCGTATCACAGAACCATCTATGCAAACAAGGCACAAGGTTTTTAGTTATGAGAAAGTGACCATATTAACTGGATGACCAAATTACCGTCACGTACTATAGTATTCTAGGTATTCATATAAGTCATCATTAACGATAGGCCGTTTGTGGTTTATACTTTTGGCTTATTTTGATCTTTAGTCTCCCGGAGATTGCTCTAATTGACATACATTACTGAAAAAATCTTTGAAATTTAGGTCTAGCGTTTTTGAATGGATTTTCAAATGAAGCTCGTTCGTCAAAGTTTTTTGAGAAAAAGTTGGCATATTCCTACTTAACCCAGGGCTTTATTTAAGACTCCCCTTAAATATTTAAGACTGATAAGGAATATTATAGAACTGCGGTAGCTCAGGTGGTTAGCGCTCGCCACATTACGCGTTAGCCGTCACTTTATGCGAGCAAACCGGGTTTGAACCCCGCCGGCACCAATGAAATTGTTAATTGCAATTTTAAGTGCTGATTTGCCACCTGCTTAGCGATGACGGAATACATCGTGAAGAAACCTGCATGTCTGAGAAATAAAAAAAAAATCGAAGACGTGAAAATCGCCAACACACATTTGGGCAGCGCGGCGTACACTTCCTTGCCCTAAAACCCTCTCAGAAATGAGGGGAGGCCTGTGCCCAGCAGTGAGACGGTATATAGGCTGTAACTTTAAGGAATTATTTAGTATTTCGTGGTGGCGGTATAAGGATCCATCATGGCAAATGCAATAATTAGCAGTTAGGAGAATGCTAAAAACATCTTATGGCTTCTGATAGACCAGTTTACGCAAGGGGTAATGTACCCAAACTAGCAATGGGAAATAGTGTAAAAAGTGCAAGACTTCTGGTATTGTTATACCAACTAATTAATTAATGCAAATTCTTCTGTAACAAGAATTTTCTATGTCCGTTATTATCAGTTAGTTATCATGCCGTATATAAGGCTTTTTATCATCAGCTCGAAAAAGTCCATTTTTAGAGGGAGGACGCTCAAGGTTGCTCAGCGAGCTGTAAAGGGGCCTATGCTCAGGGTTTCTCCGGGTGATAAACTTAGAAATGAGGACATAGCCCTACGGATCGGTAGGCTGAAGTGGAAATGAGCCGGCCATATAGCTCGAAGATCCGACAGCCGATGGGGAAAAAAGGTTCTTGAGTTACAGCCTTGTACCGGTAGGCGTAGCGCAGGGCGTTCCCCCCACTAGATGCAGTGACGATCTGGTAAGACATGGATGCAAGTGGTGCAGGACCGTGCTTCGTGGCATTCCTTTGGGAGAGGCCTATGTTCAGCACTGGACTTGTGTATGGCTGTAATGATGATGATGATGGTGAGAGGAAGGATTTGCTCTAGGCGTTACGTTTGGCAGGTAGATTGACGACTGCAAAACCTTCGCATCACCGGTTTCACCGGTCTGACTACCTAATCTTACGTTTGAAGTATGATGGAAAAATGAAAAAAGATGGAAAATAGCCACCGGAAGCCGTATGATTTTTCTGGCGTTTCCCAAAGTTGGGATGAAATACGGTGATGGATTCTCTTACGCAGCTACCACACGTCCACGTGTGAACATTTTGGGGATAGTGATGATTCAATATCCCATAAATAATTACAGCTGGACGCATTTTTCTCCTGAGGGAGTATTTACCTTTAATTACGTTGCTACGCTTGGTTAGTTGCCCTACCACGTCACCTGTACAGAAAGTTATAATAATTTTAAAACTGTTATTCTATCGTACTAGATGAGATATTATTTTATGTTTATAAATTATCTTTAATAATACCTACGAAACAACATAGACTCTCTAAGTCTAATACTAAGTCTAGTACTTAGTCTCTTTTTTTTTAAATAAAATAACCTCTATACGGATATCTTAGAGGTGTTTTACAAACAGTTTTATAAATTACTGTTTGGACTAATTGTTTGTGAGATTCAAAGCTCTGCCCCGCATCATCACAGTATATAGAGAATATAATACGAGTACCTATATGTAGGTCTTTGTCACAGCCAAACGTTTAGCTGTGCGCTACCGAGCTAGTATTAAATTATTGTTATTTGTTTTTATAATAGTGTGTGTTTGAATGTGATGGTATTTACATTGTTATAGTTTAACTAAAAGCCAAATATTTGTTTCAGAATATCGTTTTACTTTTTCTGTATTATATTATAGGTAATGCTTATTTCTAAAAGAGATTATTCCTAATAGTAAGACTATTATCGCTTAAAAAGCTAACACAAAATTCATACGCCCCACATCGAAGTGTAATATATGCTAATCAATTTAGAATGTTCAATATGTGTATGTGACGTATGTCGGCCATTTTGCGTGGGTGATAATTTGTCAAGTGCGCACGTGAGTTTGTCGTGCTGTGTTAACAACCTAATAATCATAACATTGTTATAATATTGCTTCTTGGAAATTGTTCATTTTTTTCAGGAAACCAAGAAACATTACCATTACTTAGGAATTATATTGTTTCCTGTTAATATGAAACTAATAAAAGAATAGGAAGTGATGAGTAACCGTGATGGCATTACTTGGGGGAGGCCTATGTTCAGCAGTGGACTTGTGAAGGGATGTAATGATGATGATGATGATGATGAGTAACCTATTAAAAAAATTGCAAGGCGGCGGTGAAGTTAACATCCTTGCATTGCGGGTTTGCGGAGCGTATATTGAAGGTATACTGTTTATGATTCGGAACCTTTGATAGCGCGATTCAGGCTTCGGTGTGTTTCACGTGTGGCGCGACGACAGCGCCGTCACATTTACAACAGTACGCACGGGTCGGAACATAACTATTTTTAGAAACTGTACATGGTTATTACGCTTTTATCGCGTATACTTTTTTATACGTGGTAGAGCCACGCTGCAAGCTATATTATGGTTGTAGCATGAATGGGTCGGCTCGACCGGGGAAGAACCACGCTCTCACAGAATGCCATCGTAAAATAGCAGCTTAATGTCGATGTGTTTCGTATGGTGAGTGTAGAGAACCGGAGACCCCTTTTACTGGAATCGAGGCATTCCATCTTAGTCCTCAAAGGTGACAACGCATCTGCATTTTGACTTTTTCTTAATCGAGGTTGAATGTCGATGTCTATGGGCCACAGCATCCACTTACCACCAGGTGGACTGTGTGCTCGTTTATCACCCTAATCTTATAAAAAAAACTTTCCAATAAGGTACGCTTAAAGTTTGAGCGATAAACATACTGCACTAGTTAAAAACTTACATCTAGCATAAACGCGATTAGAGTGTGTTATTAATGTGTATAGATAGTATTTGTATGTTATACAAAATGACACTAATATTATAAATAAACTTATAATTACTTCCTGTTCGCTTGACAATTCCGCGATAAAAATAAAAAAATTAAAGAAAATGTATGTACTATGTAGATTATTTACCAAATATTGACTAATAAACCCTTGAAGTTACTTCTGTAACAGTTTCGGCGCTGCGGGAAGTGCAGCCCCTTCGCCCTTGCGTAGCAAGATATGCTACAACAGGCGGGGGCTGCTCTCCCTCTGTGCCTATGGCTTTACAAAAACACCCTAGGAGTAGAGCAGACAAGACTACGTGGAGACGGGGCGTGCTGATTCAGTTTTACAATCTGTCGAAATAATTCGACCAATCATCTAATTAGCCGTGTTTTCACGATCACTTATTATTATCCTACGACATATATAAAATACACAGAATTAAATTTAATTATGACAATGAATGCCGAAAAAAAGTGTCAAATTGACAATTAATTGTATTTCCTGTTGAAGGTAATTAGACATATTATGAAGATAAAAATATTTAAGTGCCTTTATAATAAAAATACTTGTTTTATAATAAAAATAAATTTACCCTCACAAAGGACTTCATTATTTTAACGGTTACTTTTGAATTGCCATAAAGTAATAACTACATGATTAGTTGATAACTAGTTGTTGCATATTTTTTAATATAATGACATTTAGTTATTAAATTTCTGAGCTTATATACTTTACTAATACTTGTTAAGCGTTTACATCCTAAATGTATACAATGTCAGAACATGTCGGTTCTAGCCTTGTATAGTCTCTTAACTAATTTACTGAATCATCGTTAGAAAGTATACGCGGCTAGTACACAGAAATCGTGTATATTTTCTGAAAATTTTATTTGCTACACATTCTGAAAACATACAGTGTAAGAACACTATGAATGTGTGCCTTGTACACTTTTAATATTCGCGTTGGCGGACGTCACAATAATTCTTGAAAGCAAATTGTACAATGTAGATCTCAAATATGCATATTTTTTAGTTATGTATTTCTTCATTATGCACTGAGGGGTCATACTCGTAAAAATGTTGAAAGTTTTTTTTTCTCTTTTCAAAAAAACCATAATAGAGAGATACAAGTATAAGTGAAAATATTTAATATTTAATTTAATGTCCATAACAGAGTTCAAATGCAAATGTTACGGCTCCGAATTGTATCCCCCCCCCCACCTCCTGCACTATGATCATGAAGGATAAGGGAAAAATGTCGCCGTTTTCCCCTCTATCTACTATCATATATAATAAATAATATTAATGCTTAATGCTGCTGTGTTTCGTATGGTGAGTGTAGAGAATTGAGACCCTTTTTACTGGAAACGAGGCATTCCATCTTAGTCCTCAAGGCTGACAACGCATCTTCATTTTGATTCGCGAACGAGGATAGATGCAGATGTATATGGGCCACAGCAACCGCTTACAATCAGGTGGACTGTGAGCTCGCTTGTCACTCCTTTCCTATAAAAAAAATATTAGTCTGTGAGAGCGTGATCCTTCCCCGGTCGATTCTATATTTATTCTAGTGCTACAACCATAATATAGCTACAGCGAGGCTCTACCAAGTTCAGTTATTCACAATGTTATGCTAATTTATTAAAACATACCAAGTTAAAATGGTTGAAAAGTAGACATTGAGTCAATTTAAAATACGATAATTGATCGTGTTGTTTCTTCCTTATTAACATTATATTATAATGTATAAGAACGTTAAGACGCTTGTAACTGATATAAATACGTAAACGGCCTAACGGTTTTGGATTAAATTTGAAAACAGATTTACTGTGTTATTGAGAAACACAAGGAATATTTTAACACAACAAAACAACAAAAAATAATATTAATTGTTTGTCACTCACGCTGAATTTTCCCTAGTAGTTTGAAATGTTCAAGACTGCTTGCGACATCAGATTTATAAATGTCTATATAGATCCAGATATGAACCAGCAACCTGGTTCACATCTGACTAGTTGGATAAAACATCCATTTCACATATTTTATAGAGTGAAGACTGTAAATATGAAAGACGAGGAGCCGTAATAGCTCAGAGGCCAACTATAACACTTGAATTTTATGTTACGCAAGCATTTGTACTCGGATTGTGTACACTCCCCGAAGGCACAATTAATTGTCAATTGCTAACAAAACAAAATAAATAAATAAGTACTGATTGGCCACGTGCTTGATGAAGGAAACCATTGGGAGAAAAGATACATTTTTTTAAAATAAAAGCAGTATCGAGGACATGTGCGCGGCGAATTCTTCCATACACATTTCCCCTAGTAGAAATGAGGTGAAGTTTCTGCTGGTATTTGTGGCGCTTATTTTCTGTTCCTCATCTTCATTTTATATTTTATGTATTTATTAGTTTGTTATTGTTTGCGGAATATATTTGAGGATATATATATATATATATATATATATATATATATATATATATACGTAAGTGCTAGCTCAACTTATATATGTGTGTGTGTGTGTATGTTTATTTATATATGTATGTATATGTGTATCATATTTTTTATATGTATTAGTTATTTATATATCATTTTATTGCATGTATTGATATTATATTTGGTATATTTATATTGCACCACCTACCTATTCACTGTCTTATTCCTTACACCTTTTACACATACATACATACATACATACATAAACATACACATGTAGACACACGCGCGCACATACGCACACACACACACACACACACACACACATACACACTCTCACACACACACACACACACACACACACACACACACACACACACACACACACACACACACACACACATTTACAAACTTTTACGTGTACACTCGCAATTCCATCCCTCTTTTATATTTGTTCATAAGTATTGTTTCCATTGTCTCCGTATGTACCGGATTCAATATTATGTAGTACTAAACAGGGCATTGCTCTAATTGTTTCCTATAATGTCCGGTGGAAGGCGATAGCGTCTGTAATACAGTTTTCAATATAAAACTAGTACAGCCGCTAACGATCAACCATATCCTACTAGTATGTTACTGGTATATTGATGTTTGTAATCGTACTTAATATGGAAAATTTTGTTACATGTTTTTCTGAGAATAAAGATTTTATTGTATATATATATATATACAATTAAATCTTTATATATATATATATATATATATATATATATATATATATATATATATATATATATATATATATATATATATATATATATTACCTTTGGTTGTCCGGAAGAGACTGCTATGTTGTATGGTCGCCAAATTGTACATGTAATCTGCTCTTTGTTATGTTTTTTGTAAATTTGTTTCTGGTGTACAATAAAGTATATTCATACATTCATTCTTCATCAGCCCCGAAAATTCCACTGATAGACATAGGCAACGGGAGGGGTTGGGAGGATTTGCCTTCATCACCACGCTTGAGATCGCAGTAGACTTTTAACGCTGCTTTCCGTCACCTGTCTGACTTAACAATACGTAAACTAGATGATTATACCGTCGTCTTTTGGAAGCCTTTAGAAATTTAAAATATTAGTTAGTAATAATAATTTCTATTATAGATTCTTATGAACGTTTTTAATATTTCTGTTGTTTCTCATGTTTCTGATGTTTTAATAATAATAATGATAAAAACTGGCTTTTTATCTTTATTTTTTTCTGGAATATAATTAAGGTTCGTCCGAACCCTAAAAAAAGATCGAATCCGCCGAGTACCGAATCCAGAGTAATCGTCCCATGTCTAGTTGACATCGCAGTAAACGTTTTTGTCGAATTTAGTTCTGTGTAGTGTAGTTAGTTTTTTCGTGTCGATTTTACAAAATGTTCATAATTATTATTAACATATAATTAATATATATAATTATTGCCAAAACTTGTTTATTTTTTTTTCTTAATATATCAGTTATAGTATACGACTTTGTGTTTTTGTTTCTGTTCTCCTCCTAGTTTTGGTTTTATAGGCGGCAAAACTTAAGATGGCCATATTAACCTCGCATACCTTAATTATTATAATGTTGGTAATATAGATTTTTACACTAGCGGTTCGCCTCGGCTTTGCCCGAGCTGTTTTATATATGTATCTTAAATATCGGGTAGATGTAATTTTTTTCAAATTTCATCGTAAGTTATGGAAAAAATCTTTTATTTCGGTTTTCTGAGATTTTAAAATAAATAATTTCTCCGCATTTACTGAACTAGAGAGACCAAATGATACTGCCGCACCGAGTGGCATCATAATTATTTTATCGAGCGTGTTTTTATATTAAAAATATGGTTAGTGTGAATTATCCTTAGAAAATATAATGATATGCTGTCGCCGAATTTCTTGTAGAATTATTAAAGAGGACCAATTCTGCGCCTCATTATTTTGGGTTTTCTTTAACTATTGACATAGCACACACCATGGAAACTCCGAAGAAGCGCGACTTTCTCCGACTTAGTTGACGAATATCATCATAACTTTTAGACGTAATGTTATACATATACAATATGTAACGTAATTAACGCACACCCTCAGACACCCCAATTATTATATTATGTTATAATCATAATACATATACTGAATTTTTAGTTAAACATTTTTATGCACCGATTATTTATCAAATTAGTTACACTAATTCCGGAAGAATGTTGTGGTCACAGTACAAATCCACGAACGCAATAACTTTAACGTGCTTGAAATAAAGTTCATTTTTTTTATTGAATGACAGAATTAGTACAAATAAAACTGCACTCTTAAAAGTCTTATTGCCTTAAGCTACGGTCCATTTCAGTTTGTTTTGACTGTACAGATTTAGTGTGACTGTAATTTACGTAGTTTTAATTTTTGGGATAAAAAATTACCTATATTAAAAATGATAGGAATCGATTCAGTAAACGATTCTGCACAAACTACTTTCTCAAAGTGCGTTAATTATGTTACGTGTTGTATAGCTTACAACTATATAGAATAATGTACCTTCAAATGGTGAAAGGTCATGTTGTTCTGGAGATTAACTTCCACATATACAAAAACTCGAAAAATGCGCAATCCCTATAATATTAATACATATAGATGAAGTTAAATATTGCAAAATTGCGATACTAAATAGTTTTATGTTTTGAACGCTCACGTTAAACTGCCACATTTTTAATTTTGTTAGAAGGAAAATAAAAAATAAAACAAAACAACTTAATATATTTGACTTCAAAATGAAAAGAAATTCATCAATTAGACTGTACCTACTTTAATGTATAACGAGATATCTCTCCGAGGTTTAACAATTAATTAGTTTTCCTTGTTATCGAGCTAAACAAAGTTCTATAGTTAAAGGAATAGAGAGCTTAAATCCAGTCAGTTGTTGCGGAGTTTTACTATTCGATCAGCCCTTGTCAAGGGCTAACAAGGGCTCCCTGTAGTGTATATTGATGTCAGTGGAAGCAATGGAAGCATTATTTGGACGGGAATCTAAACAGATATTTAAATTCCTGCAACAGTCTATCCGTGACTACCTCTGAAGATCTATATGCCCAAAATGTACATTTATGATTGTACATTTTTGGCATACAGGAATGGTTTTACGACTTATAATCATTGTGTTACCGGCTGTCTTTTAAATAACCATTTGTGTACTTATAAATACATACAGTAGTGCTAACTCAACTTTTGAGTTACATATTTAACACTACTTGCTCTTTATTAGTAAGTCTTGAAGTGAGGACGTCATGTTTACCAATCATGTTCATAAAGTTTTACTGGAATTACTTTGTCTATTATTACAATATCTTTGCATCGTTATGATGTTATGAAGCTTGAGGTATTTATTAAATGGTCAGCCGAGGACGTCGTCAAAAATTAGATTGTGATTCAACAAATTCATTTTGAATGTAATGGTACAACTTTACAAACGTAAATTGGAATTCTAGCAAGGATAAACTGTACAAGTCTAAATTATTTTTATATTATGTTCAATACCCACGCTCAATTAAGCGCGGTAGTGGTTTGCTGCAACACAAGCGAGTGGGCTGGTCGACCAAGTAACGATCACTCTCTCACAGAATACCAGCGTCAAATCGTCTGGTGTGCTGCCTCAATTCACCTCATGTTCTCTAAATTCTTCGATATAAAATAAAATATATGATGAAGCCTTACGGATGCCGATTTTTCAAGGCGATTTTCTTAATGGCCGAATACATGGTAAATAGCAATCAACGGGATCGAATGGCTGAAAAACGATTCTTCAGATGCTGTATTGTCTGAAGTAATTTAAAAAGTAATTATTGGCTATTTTTAATGAAACAACAAGTAATAGATAATTATCAAATAATGTGACTTTTTCATCGGGTCAAGAGCGTTAGGGTTAGTCAAACTGCGGGCAAATATTATGCGCGAGATGACGTCATGCGACCTCGCACCACCTCGGGCCTGGCGAGATTAAATGCTTGATTCACTGTCACACTTCGTGTTTACGGAGGCGGCGTAATTTGGCCTAACAAACGGTACACAAATCTGTAGTATACTATGTTGGCATTGATTTGACAATTTTGTATTGCGTTCATTATGTTTTTGTGACGATAATATATGCATTGAAAAGTATCTAAGTAATGGTAATTCATGCTTCCAACGGACTATGAGGTTACGGATTGAAGTGTTTTCCGAGGTAAGGAGGTAAAACTCTAACAACTTTCTGACTTTGGGCTGCTATTGGGAATTTCTTGACAGTGAAACCTAGAGAATTCGAGCTTAAGATCACTAGAGCAATAATACATTCAAAGGGTGATTTTCCTTTAAAATAATTTTTCTCTCCGCGTAGATTAAATATTGCTCCTGCCAAGCAGAATTGCCCGCAATGCTGTTTTTAGTTAAAGAGTATAGAGAGTATCACGTATAATTAAAGGCTGCGAGACATTTCAATATGGCTATGTCTTAAATGTCAGCAGCAGCGGCGTAATTTTATACTCGTTTTGATTGTTTTATTTAATTGCAAGTGAAAATAGGAAGGGAGGAAGGAAGGAAGTCGATAGATGCAGGTAGCTCAGGACCGTGCTTTATGGCATACCTTGGGGGAGGCCTATGTTCGTCAGTGGACTTGTGAAGGGCTGTAATGATTATGATGATGATGATGAAGTGAAAAAGAATAAATTTAAAAGGAAAAACTAAAACCAAAAAGGAAAATACAAGATGTGTTTTCCCAGTCTGCCTGATGGTAAGGGGATGCTGTGACCCATAGACATCTACATTTATATTCGATTTGGAATCAAAACGATGATGTGTTGTTATCCCTGAGGAATATGGAATGCCTGGTTTCAAGTAAAAATTTATTTTTTATAGCATTGGGTGACAAACGAGCACACAGTCCACCTGATGGTAAGTGGATGCTGTGGCCCGTAGACATCCACATTAATCCTCAATTAGGATGCGAATGCGTTGTCACCCTTGAGGACTAAGATAGAATGCCTCGATTCCAGTAAAAAGGGTCTCCGGTTCTCTACACTCACCATACGAAACGCAGCAGCATCACGCTAATATTTTACGTGTGTATTCTGCGAGAGCGTGGTCCTTCCCCGGTCGAGCCGACCCATTCGTGCTACAACTATAATATAGCTGCACCGTGGCTCTACCACGTACAAAATCTACTACGGGTACAAAATCTAAAACGTATGCACGCGCTTTATCGTAAATCCGTTACAGACTATCAAAAATCCACAGCTGAACAAAGGCTTCCCCATAGATTACCTAATAGGGGGGGGGGTATATGCCATGAATGTCACCCTTAACTGTCTGCTTGGATATTCTCACACTACCAATATTAAGACAACCACTACTACGGTCATGATATAGTATTGTTAATCAACAAAAGTTAATCAATAAAAAAAGAGGTCTCACTAATGTCGAGATAGATTAGTTTATTTCAGTTATTTCCATAGCACAATGTCATATGGAATTTTGTTATGGGGGAATGCGGCTGATTTAGAAACTATTTTTGTTTTGCAGAAGAGTGCCATTAGAGCTATTTACAACATTAAACCGAGAGTCTCTTAGAGAAAAATTTAAAGAAATAAATATATTGACTTTGGCCTCTTAGTATAGCTATGAAAATTAGATGTATGTTCACAAAAATAAAGGTAGTTTTAGTAAAAAAAAAGTGACATACACTCTGTAAACACTAGGAACAAACACAAGCTGGTGCTACCAGTTTCTTGACTCGATAGAGTCAGTAATTCATTCTTGGGGCAATGTATACGCTATTAAAACCAAGTCTCAGAAAATATACAATCTCTATTACCAAGTTTAAATATTTAATTAAACAAAAACTGTATAGAAAGGGTTATTATGATATAAATGAATGAACATGGTTGATAATAACCCCTAGGAATGAGGTGGTCGCTTCCAAGCTATTTCTAAAATAAATTTTGTAAATATTCTGTGACCCTTGATATTGTAAATTTTATATAAAAAAAGTCCCGCTGGGTTTCTTGCTGGTTCTTCCCAGGACAGAGGTTTTTTTTCGAACCAGTGATAACGTAAAATATTGACTTTCAATGGGAATTACTTGTAATCTATATTGAATAAAAAATTATATTATTTGTTCAACTTCGAATCGAGTACACGTTGGTCTACCAACATGGTCATTAATTACATGTTATTTCGTTTCAAAAGCTGTAGCTGGAAAATAAACAATCCATTATTCTGATAGTTGAGTGAACATCGATGTTGCGTTTAAAAGCCTAAAGTAAAAATGTCTATTGAAATTTCAACCGGCTTACGAACGCCTATCGTCCTTAAAAGCCGAACATGACTGATTGTACCCGTGATACAATCAGTCATGTTCGGCTTTTAAGGACGATTTCCTTAATATTTTAGATAGGGACGATTCTATCTAAAAAGATCGACTTTTAAATCGATTCGAATCGTAGTCTAAAGCAGCGGTTCGTAAAAAACGCTAAGTGATTGTATGGTTCATACACACTCGATGCAAGCACACACACATACATGCACTTATACACGCACGTACACACTAAATCAATCATTCACGCACACACCTATACACATACACACGATCACTTTTTCTGTATGTAACATTGCATTTTATTACGTTAAGTTACGTTAAGTGTTATTGATCAATTTTATATTGTTTTTATGTTTTTTTTTTGCTGTCATTAGTGCTAAAAGCCTTTTAACGTAGGAAATTCTCGCTTTATCGCTGACTGGATACCAATTTAATGCATATTAATTTTTAATAATATTTTAATAAAGATGAAAAAGGTATTATTTTTCTGACTTATTTGTTTTAATTTCTTTTTAATATTGTATGTGCTAAATGAACGTGTTTTTTCTCCTTTTTTTCTGAGTGTCTCTGAGCGATTCATGTGATAGATCTATTCTATAAGATCATTTAAAATAATCGATTTTCTTTATAAAACAAAATATTTGATTAATGAATTTTTGAACCTTAATTGTAGACATATTTATTTTAACACTTGATTGGTTACATTTGACTGGTTCCGTTTTTAAGGCATGTTAACAGAGGCTAAAATCCTCCCTGATACATCAAATCAAAGTACAGAATCTAATAATTCGTCCTTTTTTGTGAGCCTTAAAACAAAGATTCCCAACTCATCTGTATATAATATATTTTTATGTATTTTTTATAGAAGAGGGGACAAACGAGCACACGGTTCACCTGATGTTAAGTGACTACCGTAGCCCATGAACATCCGCAACACCAGGGGAATTGCAGGTGCGTTGCCGGCCCTTTCGAAAGGAGTAAGCTCTTTCCTTGTATTTTTGAGCAACTAAATAACTTCTTCGTTTATGGACCAAATTATATGATTGTTCCTTTATGTTAATTAGATTATATTTCAGTGGTAGGCCCCAAGAAAATTTAAGAAAAAAATGCAGAGTGATAAGGGTAGAAAAATAGAAAATGAATATTGTACTGTAAATATTAAGACGATATCGTAATGTTACATTAAACTTTCGATATTCCCTAGTCTACTCAAAAGGGAAAACAAAACTTTAAAAAATAAAAACTGAATTCAAAAATTACAAAAAAATTTCACCAATAGCTTCTGATGTCGGCGTTTTAATTATTCTGTTCAATGTGTTAGCATCGACTTCATAAGCTTCATGTAGAAATTAATTTACTCTTTTTTTAAGTTGTTTTAACTTTTTTTTATCAATTTATTCGTTCTTATTTTTGTTGCGCACGTATTTAATCTGGTAATCCGAATAAGAAATAGTCAAAGGTATTATCATCATAATGAGATTACAAAATTTTCCAACTATCGTTTTACACGCTAAATAAGATATTATGCTTATCACTTATGATGTGGAAATTATTAATTATAATTTTCATGATTTGTATATGTGGAAATGTAATAATGGCTCGATATTTATGAACCATGTTAGCCCAAGCCCGTGTTGGCGAAAAAATCGTAAATTATCGACACCGGAAGACATGACAAGTACAAACGTAATTATAAACTATTGACCTCATTTTTCCTAGTCTGCCCTAGATAATTCCTCTGTAATAAGGTCAGCCGAAACCTTTGTTGTTGCTTCAGGTACTTGGAGGTATTTACGACACAAAACTCGTAAACCAACGGTTTGAATAATTTCTTACACTTAGAGGTCGGTTTTATGTTTGAATTTGTAACTTTGGGATATTTAAAATGATTTAAGTTGAACAAAGGTCAACATTATAGAAATTAGTAAACGGTTTTACTTAATTTTATATTACTATATTTATGCACTAACTGGATAGTGGCGGTGTAATAATATCCCCTAACCATATCGACCCGATGGTGTCGTTAACTGAAGGAAACTGAAACAGGAGATTGGCAGCAGCATCTCTCTGATAACAACAAAAAATTTAAAAAATAAACAGTGTGGCCTACCCCCTTACCAAGTGTGTATATCAAAACCCACCTTATGAGGTGTCAATGTTCAACATTAGACTTTTATAGGCTGTAATTGATATTAATACACAAACAAATGTAATATTTGGTTAATTTTTACGAATATAGTTAATTTACGAGAATTCGCAATATGGCAGGATTGAAAGATGACCTTATCACAAAAATTGATAGGGGCGTACTCTAATGGTTTGGGCACGTTGAACGAATGAGTGAAGACCGAATGGTGAAGAAAATATATAGAGCGAAAGTAAATATTAAAAGGTGTCGAGGTAGACCGAGACTAACTTTCGAAGACCATTTGAGCAAATTGCTCGAAGAGGGGAGGGTCAAGAGTACTCGGATACCTAGACGTGCATGTATGAAGAAGTTAATGAACCTGAAAGAAGCGAAAGAGGTATGTAAGGATCGTGACACTTGGCGATCTGTTCTCTCTGGCTACCCCGTTAGGGATTGTGCGTGAAGTTTTTACGAAGGGAAATAAATACACATCAGAGAAAATAGAAGCCAATCTTCCACACATATAGGATTATATTATGTAGAATTGGCGCTATATAAAATTTTATTGATTGTTTTATAATTTATTGATGATAACTAATTATTATTAATAATCTATTTTCTAAATATCGATTAAAGAGTCAGTATGACAACAGGCTGTGGGGTATTTCAACTTCGTTTTCAGAAGTGACAAGGCATCTGTAGGAAGCCTTCGATAGTAGCCTAATGTCAGGGCGCAGACCGCGATCTCAAAAAGGTCGTGGGTTCGAATCCGCCATTCGACTACTGGAGTGAACCACTCGTAACACAAGCAATTTAAGCTTACCACAAGTGGTTAAGGGGAATATTAGTAATGTTCACAGCATTGTTAATATTCTTTTTTTAAAAATACGAAGCTGGCTGCAGTGCAGGTATCCATAGACTGGCAGTAGTCACTTACTGTCAGGTGGACAGTAAGTACGTTCGTCACTTCAATATAATAAAAAAAAGTTTATTGTAACGTTGATTACGTACACACTTAGTGATCTGCCCTAAATAACAAGACTGTGAAATTCGGGTTCGGTTTAAAGATCTTCATTTACTCATTGTCATTTACATGAGTACATTCGTACAATTTAAAATAAATCACACTGAACAATATAATAAAATAGTAAACATAAATTAGGGTATATCAAAATTAAATAGAAGTTGCAAGTTAACTACGCAAGAGTAATGTTTCAAGTATTGATAATGAAAGACGGTGGTCCAAGTTATACCTATAATGTCTTGTTTTTTAATGCCTAATAATTTTCTCTTGAAAATATTGAGCGAACCGGCATCTTTTACAGTGGAAGGGAGTTTATTATACAACTGTGCTGTGCTGTGCAATATTTGGTAATACAAGATGGTTTGCGCTGCGTGATGAGTATTTTAGTGTTTCTCCTTTTGTGGTGAATGTTATATTTGAATGGATCATATTGTGTGTGATTTTATACATTAATATACATGTCTTATAGATGTATAATTGTTTGATGTTTAGTAATTTCGTTTCATGCAACATTATTTTGGTCGAAGTTAAAAAATCGTAATGATATAAAATGTTTCTTAATTTTTTTTGCAGTACTTGTACGTTTTGTAGTAAAGTTTCGGTTAGATATTGAGATTCTGGAGATATAATAGTAGGATAGGTAATAGAGGTATTTGATAAGTCTCGTTTAGATAAGACTGAAAAATCAGTTAAGAACTTTGGACGATGGCGGAATGCGTTTAACCATTTCGTGATAAGATTACAATTTATCGACCAAATTGGCGATTTATTGAAAACGTGCCAAATTAGGAGTACCCTTAACCGACGAGCATGTATGCGTAGATATATGGATGTGAAGGAGGCGAGAGAGGTGTGTCAGGATCGTTCCAAATGGAAGTCTATAGTCTCTGCCCACCCCTCTGGGTGACAGGCGTGAGTGTTTATGTTATGTTTTTAATGATAAGATTCGTGAGGGAAATATAGTCACCTAAAGATTTTCCGCCCTATAAAACCAAAAATAGGAGATGGACAGAGACAAAACACTAAATCTGATATTATAATTAATATATTAAGAAAGAATAGCAAACAAGCTTTGGCAATAATTAGAAGCACTTCGAAAAATCTATGAAAGCTTAGCTCGCGGCCTCAGGTCAGGTCAGGTCTTGTCTCAAGCCCTGAGACAAGATAAAGCTGTAAGAGTCGCATAGACTAACAGCACTGACATCTAGATAATAGAGAGTATTATAATTAATATATTAAGAAAAAATAGCAAAGAAGCTTTGGCAATAATTAGAAGCACTTCGAAAAATCCATGAAATAAATAAACGAACTATACTAGACCATACTAAATATTTACTATAATGCCAACTGTCAAAATGGCGTCGATAAAGGCCTTTTTACTCTTTATTATTATAAAGGAGTGACCATATTAACCGGATGAGCATACTACCCCCATGTACTATATTATTACATAAAGATCAGGAACATCAAAAATAAAATATCTACGACAATGTGGCGAATATCGACTTAAAAAAATTGCAAAACATCCTTAGGTATATATTTCGATCCATTGATTCCTACGCTTTGCCGGCAATTGCTAAGGTACTGTCTCTTTATTTGCTTTTGTTCGTGGTGTTCACAGAAATGCTAATGTGTTTCGCTTCGCTCACTAACGCAAATTAAAGCATGTTATTTCGTATAACATCACATACACAATAAATAAGATATTGATCATCACATAACACTACAATAGAGCTATATATGACCAGCCAAATCTCTAAACTATTAATATTTGAAAAACTGCCTGAGATTACCTTGACCTATAATGATATATCTAATTACACGTTTGGCCGACAACGGATTTAATGTCATGTCGTCTGTCGCAAGAACCCTGCTTGTTAATTAGCAGGGTGCACTATTTGCAGATGAGGTTAACATATGTGGGAATAATTGTTGCCGAGAAATGTAATAAACCAATGAAAGCAACCGATTGTATGATTTAAGTAATCCACTAACGACTTATGAAGGTATTTATTGTTTCAATTCAAATTCAAACGTTCTCATTGAATCAATTGTGCATTTAATAAGCGTCCCTTTTATCATGTTCAACGAGTTACCAAAACCTAAATTATATAATATTCTTGGAAATGACATGAGTGAAAAGTTTCAAGGGCAGCTATTATTAATTATAACTCTGTCAGGGGAAGACAAATGGATCTAGTGAAATTATTTATTTATTATGATCATTATCATTTACCGTAACAACAGTTCGAGGTTCAAGTACAAGAAGACGATTTTTGGTCACGGTGACTGGTGTTTTGATATGGCGATTATGAATTCAAATGATTATGTCGTGTACTGACATTTGAAATACAAATATTACCATTGAAATTGTTAATTGCAATTTTAAGTGCTGATTTGTCACGTGCTCGGCAGTGAAGGTAAACATCGTAAGGATGCAGGTTGCATGTCTGAGAATTAAAAAAATATTTCTAAGACATGTGAAGTTCGCCAACACGCATTGGGGCAGCGCGGCGCACACTTCCTTGACCCAAAACCCTCTCAGAAACGAGAGGAGACCTGTGCCCAGCAGTGGGACGGTATATAGGCTTTAACTTTAACAACAAATTAGTCGAGGTTGGGGCAATATTTAACTTTTACAGCGTTATTTAGATTTAAAATACTCAAATATCATCTTTTTATAAATTGTTTGTTTTAAAAAGTATCCCCAAGTTTTTTGAATAAAATTTAGCCTAGATACCTCCTGGAATTGATTTGTATCTGCTCATTAAATATCATATGTAGTTCGGGAAAGGTAAGCGACAGACAAACAGATATAAAAATTTAAAAACTGGTTTAATATGATGCTGGCATCTCGCTTAGTTTAATAGCTGAAGCAATTAATTATCATAAATAAAAAACATACGAACATTGCCACAATCCTTTTAATTTAGATTTTATAGGCTAATTTACACACTAATTTTTACAAAACAAAATATTAGCTAGTTAGTTTACGACGGGCTGTATTTTGAGTGTGGGCAGAAATAATCTTATTATTCGAGCCACGAAATTCCCCGAAGAAGTTCAATAGTCGTTTGACGTCGCAAGCAACTTCGGGTAGTGATCCCGGCGTGCCGAGATGTTTAGCCCTCTATGCAGTGACCTCAGGACATGTAAGCAACACGTGGGCCGCCGTTTTTTCCTCCTCCATATTCCTGCCCTGCACAGGGGACTACCTATGGTAAATAAGCGTTTGTTAAAGGAGCCATGTCCTGTGATAGTATTTAGTACTATCCTGATCGGTGGCTTGTTCAGTCTCATTAGAACCTTGGTTAAACTACCGATTATTTCAGGCAGGGCCTCTTTAGCTTGTCTAATATAAACAAAATATTATCGGTTCAGTTTTGAAGGAGGAACATCATCATTTCTTAGGTACTCGTATGATCATTCCGAGCTGCGACTCTTTCTCTCTATTGTCTAATGGATCCTTAAAATTGCTCTTACTCTCTGTTTTCACTCAATGACAGTAGAAAGAGACTGACTGTTTGCGACTTTCAATCTCGGGTCAGGTAAAAAAATCAGTAATTGAGTTTTTCAGTTAAGATTCTTAGTAGCAGCCCGGAGTCTGAAAGTTGGCGGTGTTTCACGCCCGTGCATTCGAAAGCAAATAAAGCCGTTGATCCTGCGCAAGATCTCTCTCTGGTCGAGACGGGTTACAAGGGTGAGGGAATAGAGAGTGCATTTGTGTTTGCGCGTATACTCGTGTAGTATAGTCCTGTCCTGCGCAGATGACCGAAATGTGACCTGGAGGACATTATTAATTGTTACTATTATCTACTTAATTTGTAGAACGGCCACTAAATGAAGTAAAGACCTAGGTTGATCATGATCGGACTTTGTGACATTATTGGGGCTGTTTTCAGCTGTGAACATGTGTGTGCTGGGCTAAATAATGATAATAATGAGATGATAATAAAAGTATTAAGGAAAAAATATGCAACTGGCTTCATGAAGTAATAATCTAATCATATTTTATACAAGTAAGATTGTGAGTAGAGAAAGTATAATGTGAAAATTCAAATACCAAACTTTAAATTGCAAGGATTGCAAAAAGGAGAATATTAATTAAGATAACTTCCCTTTCTGAGTAATATTGACTAAAGATCGTAATCACCAATCAGTTCGTAAATAGTCTACTGTACACGCTTATCAGACGGATAAGCAAATCATATTTGCAGGGTCCGTTGCATATACGCAGCTATATAGGTGCGTTACCTAGGTTAGTTTTAAATCTGTATAGCTTGGCTGAATTTAATTGTAAGGTTTAATATAAGGTTTTCAGACTATTACGTTTTTAGAAGTTTCAGGCTTTAAACGAATGGGAAGTACGTTACCGATAAAGCCTATGAAAAGTCTACAGCTGAGTATACCCCCACCCATACATTGCCTCGTCGGTATGGATATTTGCCATAGATCCTACGCTTAGCAGGTTGGCAACTGCAGGTTTCTATTTTTTTAGTTGTTATAAGGAACACGCTGATGCCAATCTTCTGGTTTGTATTTGTTCCCATTCCGCCTTTGAAGATGGCTACTCGACGACATGTGGTAGTGGATATTTTAACACCGCCAGCCACAGTTAAAGAAATTAACTTAAGAGAATTTAGTTAATTTAATTTAATTTTTCAATGACGATTGTTTTATTTTATTATTAGTTTATTTCGTAGAGCAACACGGGCAACTGTCGAGTCGGAGGAGAGAGGCCATATGCTGACGCTCCCTTCTGTCAAAGTATAAGTCCACGCTGTACAATAAAACTGGTTGCAACAGCACTAATAACTAATCTAAATCTAATTACGCCGTTGAAGCGACGACATCCGTCGACGTCGTAAATGCCGTATTATCCAGTTTTTGTTCTACAAAAAGAGATCATTGCGTCAGATTTACAAAAAATGTCACTACCTTTAATATATAGTAATTATTCTTTTTAAACTTAAAAATTATAATAATAACGGTCGCGTTGTTCGGATTTATTTACCTACACAGGCCGCTCGCCCTCACATAACGTGCAGGTCAGTTCAGCGACTGATCCGAGTCTGTATCCGAGTTGTCGCTGTCACCGAGCGATACTGTTATTATGTATCGATATGTGTGAGTGAAATTGTTACTTTATTGTTTTTTTTTGTGCGAGTTTCGTAGTGACGGATGATTGTGAGTGTGCAGATTTTCCCCCCGCAATAAATGACAGACACTTCTGTATCGGGGAAAAACGCTATGGCTATTCCACGCCGTTCCGCCGGTTGTCCGTGTTGCTCTATGACTTTAACTTTAAAGAACTTTGTCGTCATGTCAATTAAAATAAATATTTTTTTTTCTATACTTATAAGTGAAATTGCACGTATTCAAACAATAGTTTAAACTAGTGAGCAAGGAGCAATAATATATGGCACACTATTTAAACGAGGACGTGGTGCATTAGTGTCGAGGTCGGGCCAATATGGAACTTTTTCTCACAAGTTTATTGAATGAGTTACAATTCTATTGCATTGCACTTTGAGTTAAATTTATTATTTTAATGGATGTAATTTACCCGTGGGTGTGGGTTAATGGGTATTCTTTCACCGCCACTACGGTGAAAGAATACCCATATCGTTCCGAAGGTGTTCTCTTCCTGATAATAGCTGAATAAAAAAGAACTGCGCTTGCCGAAACACCTGCCAACCGTGGCAACTACGGCAAAATCCTCTCATAGGGCCGAGGCAATCTATGGTGGAGGCTTATGTTCAGCATCGAAACTTTTATAGGCTGTAATAGATAGATAGATAATAGAATGGATGTAATTTATCTTAGACCAGTGTTATTAAAGTTTTAGTTTTTGCTAGAGACGGCTCCGAATTTTTCTGAATTTATTTCATACGTGGTAGAGCCAAACTGCAGCTATATTATGGTTGAAGCAAGAATGGGTTGGCTCGACCGGGGAAGGATCAAGCTAACACAGAATACCAGCGTAAAATAGCAGCTTAATACTGCTGTGTTTCGTATATTGAGAATAGAGATGACCTTTTTATACTAGAAACGAGGCATTCAATCTTAGTTCTCGGGGGTGACAAAGCTACTGTGTTTACAACGCTCTCACAGAAGTGAGTGCGTTGTCCTTCCCCGGTAGAGCCGACCTATAGAAGGCTTTGTGCTACAACCATAATATAGACGCAGTGTGAGTCTACCGCGTATAAAAATAGGTGGACAATTAGCTCGATTTTTACTTCAATAATACAAAAAAGTCAGTTACTTCCTTTACGTCGCTAACAAGCGAATGTTAAGTAGATTAAGAGCCACTGTCATACACTACATGTTATACAGCGCGTCCCATTAAACTAATGGATTCCAATTACAAACTACCCTTCTAGAACTGCCGATACTTGTCCTACTATACAGCAAATTTTAATTGCATTATACTGACTGGTTATTTGAAATTCCAAATTAAAAGTTGTCTAATTAAATGGCAATATTTTTCAATTGTTCATGTGATATCGGCGCCAGGGAATCTATTATCTCATTATGCCCTTGGTATTGTAAAAAATAGTAATCCAAAAAATATCTCTTGGTCTCCGATAGATGGTATTATAATCATCTAGTTACGTCAAATCAAAACATCAAAGGTTTTTATTATATAGAATCCGCCAAGATTATATTGTCACCAAACAGGCCAGCACATAGTCCACCTGATAGCAAATAGATACCGTGGCGCGTAGACATCTACATCTATCCTCAGTTAATAATTAAAATTCTGATGCATAGTCACCTCTGAGGACTAAAACGGAATGCCTCATATCCAATAAAAAAGTGTATCTGGTCCTTTCATTCATCATACGAAACACAGCAGCATTAAGTTGTTATTTTATCTTCACGCTGGTATTCTATGAGAACATGTACCTTCTTCAGTCGAGCCGAGGTATTCGTGCGAAACGCCTGGTACAGCGATTGCCATTCCACCTGTCAGACGTGGTGATTAAAGCAAGTCCTCCAATGGGAGAAGCAAACGTCTAGTAGTGGACTTTTACTTGGTGACGAAGATGAAGATTAGTTAATTAAAAAAAATAGTTGTCTGTAAAGTCAGTTAACGGAGTTTAACGTGACAACGTCATAACAAAACATTGCAAGCCAAACGCTCAAGCCGATCGTGCCTTTCGCTCGTTCGTGCCGGACTCTCGCTCCGATCGTGCTCGGCTTGGCTGGAGCGTAACGGGACAATGAGTCGTCCTTTTTCGTGCATGCAACTTGCGTTCATCGATTTAGTTTTCAGGGGTGACAACGCATTTGAATTTTGATTCATAATCGAGGATATACCAGGCGGTCCCATAATGAACTGGCCTGATACAGTTCAACGCGACATGTCGCTACATGTTGTGTTGCATTAAATAGTACGTTTATCGTGCGCTTAATATAAGAAACATGCATCGACATGAAATGCTTAGTCTTAGTTTAACAGGCATTTGAATAACGAGAGTCGCGTACTTTTTCAAAATGTCGAAAACTGAGTATCGAAGTGTCATAAAGTTTCTGTTTAAAGAAGGTTTATCCCCTGCCCAAATAAAAGAACGATTGGATGGCGTGTATAAGGAGTCTGCCCCCTCCTATAGCACAGTGAAAAATTGGGTGAAAGAGTTTCGCCTCGGGAGAGAAACCGTCGAAGACTTTGGCCACGACGGTCGACCTGTGAATGTGCTCACTCCCGAAACGATTGCTCTTATCGAAGAGGAGGTTCTGAGTGACCGCCGTTTGAAGATTAGAGAAATTGCAGCAAGGCTTGGGCTCTCTAAGAGTACCGTTCATCGCGCGATCCATGAACATCTTCACATGAAAAAAGTGAGTGCAAGATGTGTACCGAAACTTCTTTCAGCGGTACAGAGACAGGAAAGAGTGCGCTGCGCTTCGGAGTTTTTGGATCTTTGTGGCGAAAATCCAAAGACTGTGATCGAGTGGCTAGTGACTGGTGATGAAACTATGATCTTGTATTATGATCCACAAAGCAAGCGCGAGTCAATGGAATGGCGTTATAAGAGTGAAAAGCCCCCTAGAAAGGCAAAGGTGCAACAATCGACTAAAAAACTGATGTGCACAATATTTTGGGATTTTCAAGGCATTTTGATGGTGGATTTTAAAGAACGTAATACAGTCGTGAACGGCGAATATTATGCTTCTTTAATATACAAATTACGAGACAAGATAAAGGAAAAAGGAAGAGGCAAGCTGTCTAAAGGTGTCCTGTTGCTCCATGACAACGCCCCTGTTCATACCGCTGGTGTTTCGAAGGATGCAGTTCGTCAATGCGGGTTCACAGAAGTTCAACATCCACCTTACAGTCCAGACATGGCCCCGTCCGACTATTATTTATTTCCAAATTTAAAGCGGGACTTAAGAGGAAGAAAATTTTCAAGCGATGAAGAGTTGCAGGCGGCCGTCTTCAGTCATTTTGAGGATAAAAAATGTGATTATTTTTATAAAGGTTTAGAGATGTTGATTCACTGATGTCAGACGTGTGTTAGTATTCATGGTGATTATATTGAAAAATAAAATTGGTTTCGTTTCATTTCCTTCATTGGTTCATAGTTAGGCCAATTCATTATGGGACCGCCTACGTATGTGCATGTTTTTGGGCCACAGCAACCACTTACCAACAGGTGGACTGCGTGCTCGTTTGTCACGCTTCTCCTATAAAAAATACTTATTTAGATAAAACTAGTTTTACGGATTATATCTCGTATATTAACTTATTTTATATTCTACTTGGGATCCTAAATCCCAACCCAAGCACGCATCCGTAAGACTTAAAGATACTATAAGTTCATACTGCGTAGATCGTAACAAAAATTAATAATTTTAAAACCTCAGCCCACCCCCATCTCCCCCGTGAACATGGATGCTGTAAAGTGCTAGGAACGTCGGGAATATAAAATAAGTTAATACACGTGATCCAATCCGTAAAAACTTTTTATTTAAGAGTCCTACTGCTTAGTAAACACTTTAAAGTGTAACCGCGGCTCCACATTATTGCCGCTAAGCTTCGTAAACAGGTGAACGTGAATGTGGATGGTTTTCGCGGGATTTACGCGCATTCACGCCTGTTCCTGTCCCGCGACAGAGGGTTCACGTACCCTTCGCGTGCGAGGCGTACGGACGATGTATTTTAGTCGTAAACCATCTTCTTTTTTCAACGCTTTCTATTAAATTTCTTGTTTTGGACGTCTAAATAGTGATATGTTGCCACAGCAAATAAAGTTATTGCAGCAGCAGCTTCTGCGTCCGTTTCGCGGCGGGTTTCACAAATGATTGTGGGCATCCCATGAATGGTGAAGGGCACGACTTGTGCCGTGAATTTATGGCGCGAATTCGCGCGTGAATTCACGGCGATAATGTAATGGCGATAATGTGTGATAATGTGCCGTCATAACACTGAGTCTTATAACTCAAACTATTTTAAGGATTGTAGGTTGTAAGAGGATATACATCAGGTATATTCCAAATTCAAATATCATTCGCATGCAGACACCTAAAGCACCTTCTCTACTTGTCATAATTTACGACAGTAGAAACAATGGGCGAATTAATACTAAAGCACTAAGTGAGTTCGTTAGCAACAGCTTAGTCAACATCAACAAATCAACATGCATACGCTATTTTCATTTTGCTTTTATTCTTTTAATGTAACATTGGGGTGAAACGTTTCCTCCTAATACATAATAACATACATAAACTCTCACGCCTATCACCCAGAGGGGTAAGCAGAGACTACAGACTTCCACTTGATTCGATCCTGACGCATCCATCTTGCTTCTTTCTGATTCATATACGCTCTTATCCTACTCTGAACGTGGCCTTTTTCCTCCAAATAACCTCTGTGTTCATAGAATTTTATCAAAATGTTTTTCTAACTAATTACGTTAGAATATAATATGGTCATCCATTTAGGCTTGTACTAGAACAATTATTATACCCTCGTTTACTATCCCTCATTAATAGTTTCATAACAAGTTTATCACTGTTTACATTTCCATATTCCATAAATTGTTTATAAATAAAGCCAATAGTTAAAACAGTAGTTATAAAAAAAGACAAGGCACATTGATATAATACTAGTTTTTACGGAATTTATCGCGTATATTTAACTTTTTAAATACCAGACGTTTCGAAAGCTTTACAGCACTCATGGTCACGGGCGGGATTGAGATGTTCAACCTCCATATGTCATAGTTAACCGCGGTTACCATAGATTAAAATTTAACTTTTGTTCCGATCTATACAGTATGAACTTATGGTATCTTGAAGTCTTGCAGTTGTATGCTTGGGTTGGGATTTAATTTTATTTATTATAGGAACCCAAGCAGATGGTAGCACCCAGCCATCTTCTCTATTGAAATTAGGATGTTTTTTGATTTCAATAGCCTCGCGAATCACCCTTGGAAGGAATCGGTGTTCTTTAGCGAGGATTTGCGGTCTATCAAATCTGATGTAGTGACGGAGACGATCCTGTACGTGTTCACAGACTGCAGACTTCCCGGAGCGTCGATTCTTCACATCAGCTATATGTTCTTTAACGCGGGTTTTTATTGATCTTTTAGTTTGTCCTAAATAGGAGAGACCACATACACATTAAGACAAGGCACGTTAAAAGTTATTTGAAAAGAGACCTTATGTCATTTCCATAACTACGGCGAATCTAACAACACCCTTTCGTTATAAGTTATAACCTATTAACTCGCTTAGGCTACAGAGCGTGCCAAAGAGATAGACATACATACATCATACATACTCGAAAAACATTACCCTGCATCTGCAGTAGTCGGGTAAAATAGGTTCTTAATGGTCGTTAACTATTCTAGGAGCAAATTTCCACGAACTCGCAATGAGAGCAAGACAGCTGATAGTGACAGACATTTGCATCTGTCAATCGAAATTATCTCGTGTCGTATCGTATTCGTGCAAGTTAATGTATCCGAACGATGCAGAGTAATTTGATGAATAAAATATTGTATCATTATACAAACAACTTTGCCCTTTCCGTCGATAATCAATCTTGATCAAATGTGTTCGTATAACTTCTCAAGCGTTACCGATAGGTTTATGGTTAATAAATTTCAGTTCATTGTGTACTGAAATTGCTTTGTAAATTAACTATTAAATATTAGTTACTTCTCGGAATTATCACGCTATCCTATTCCTAGGGTTTCGTAAGAGGTTATTAAAGCAAACACCAGAACCATCTCATATATATCCCTATAGTCTATCAAAAGTTCACTGCTGATCTTAGGTTTCACCTATCGATTGCTTCACAGAAAGAAAGAAAGAAAAACTTTATTTGAAAACAAAAAACTCGAGATATTTAAAAAAAAAACAGGATTTTTGTGAAGTCGAAATAGGTCCCTATTTCAGCTACTTGCTGCTGTAATAAATGACAGCAGCACTGATTTTCGAATAGAGCCCAATATTCACTTCACGGACGGCCATACATAACTTGAAGCTATAGAAGAATGTTTGCCATACTTGCCACGCTCTGCGGACGGGTTTTTAATCGCATTTTTTATTTTATTTTTTTTGGTGGTTATCAGGAAGACACTGCTCCCGATCTCTAGGTTTGTTTCCTCCTGTCGCCTCTTACGATATCCTCGGGATGCTGGAACTTGCTGCATATAGTCGAATATATTACATTGGGACCAATTATTCTTTATTATTTTCAACCATTTTTGTTGAACATCTCAACATTTCCATCTTGTATATCCGATCTAAAATGAACAGAATGGCGTTGAGGACCATTAACCAGTACCATCTCGTTTCTATACCCGATTTGAAATACCTAGACTGGCCATAGGGAGTATGAAACAGAACTATCTAGTGTCTGTATCCGATTTAAATTACCTATACCGGCGTTTGGGAGTGTCAACCAGTACCAGTTTCTATATCCAATTTAAATGATCTAGACCGACGCGGCGTTCAGGAGCGTCAATCGGAACCATCTAGTGTCGTTATCATTTATCGCCGGCGATATTTCCGGGACGATACGATTTAGAGACTTTCGAGCAATCATCTCAGATACTCATTTTTAAAATATTTACAAACCACCTGCTATTTCACTGTTTTTGCAGTTTTTCATAGGCGGCGGTCGACACTCATCATCAGGTGAGCCGCATGCTCATTTGCCACCTCTTCTGTAAAAAAAAATATCTCGTGACTGTAATCGATTTAAATTTTAAATGACCGAGACCAACGTTGGGGAGCGTCAACTAAAGTTATCTCGTGTCTGATTTAAATTGTCTAGACTAGCGTCGTGGAGTGTCAACTATTTTGAAGTACACTGAAAATCATTTTTGCGTCTATGCCTACTCTGCAGGATCATAAAGAAGGTGAAAAATAAAACTTCACTTTTATATATGTCCTGAAACTTTTAATTACAATATGTACCTATGTATTTCAAAACTAAAATCAAGGCTTATTCATTAGTGTTTCTTCTTAATATAAGTGTACCTTGCTTTACGTATTAGTGCGCTATAAAAATAATAAATGCGATTTGGAGGAAAAAGACAAAAAAAATGTGAGCATGAAGCGTGTACAGCAGTGTGAACCTAGCAGGTCGACAATAAAGTCAAACCCCGCCGCTTCGCGTTTGCGGCGAATATTAAGATTGGCTGATTTGAGGATTTTCAATAGCGGCCATCTTGGTAAAACTATAGCTTTAACTCAGATCTTTGACATTTTTAAATTTGACAAGAATACTTCCATCGCTTCAACGACGCTTTGAAATAAATAAAATTAATTATCAAAATCAGTGTCTGCTCGCCAAACATTTTTTTGCGTTGCGTCCAATATACGGCATTAATGGCCATCCTGCAGAGTTCCCAAAACCCGACGTTTAATAAATAAATTTGAGACAACCGGGTCGGTGATCGGTGAAGCAATGCCTGTACGTCCGATCGTTGGAGAATATTGCCGCGTTCGGGACAGTGTGCGAGTAAACCTAGACAGTCCATTCCGCGTTGTGCGCAGGAGCTGGGTCTTTCTGCGACATCAACTTGGCGGATTTTGCGTTAAAGCTTGGGTTTTCATTCATACAAAGTTCAATTAGCTCAAGAGCTATAACCCACCGATTACAAATAGCGCCGTGTTATCTCTGATTGGGCTTTATGGCATTTAGAAGCTGACCCTTCTTCAGTAAACAAATTAACAGTGATTTTTTAGCGTGGTCGGTCTATGATAACAATTTTTTTTGTGGCCTAAGATAGATGGTATGGACCTCACAAACATGTGGTTTTAACAGGACGGCACTACTTGTCATATTGCACGGTAATATTGGATTTATTTGGATTGGATGTAAAGTTCGAGGGCTCGCCTTGTGGCGACATCACCTGGCCACTCAGATCTTGTGACCGCTTAACACCGCTCGACTACTTTTTGTGGGGCTACGTGAAATATCTAGTCTATGCACGCAAACCACAGACAATTGAAAATCGATATAACACTTGCGTTCTTCATGAAATTGAGCCCCATTTATGCGGCGATGTCGTCCGAAATTGCTCCACCGGAATACACCACCTACAACGGAGACGTGGCGGCCATTTGACTGAAATTATATTCCATACATAATATCATAGAATGTCCTTTAAAATAAAATGAAAAGATTGTGGCAATATACAGGTTTATTTATTTCATTTCAAAGTGATGAAAAATCCTGTATCAACAATAATAATTATCGGGCAACAATTTGTAATGAGTTTAGGAACAATGCTTTTTTAATAACCTAAATGTAGCCGTTCATGTCTACCTCCGATTTTATCACATAAGCTTTACATAATATTAGGTGGGGGTGTTCTTGTACTTCGCGTTATCAGCATTAGACAACGTACATATTTTATGTAGTTATTTGCTTATACCTTTAAAAACATTATTCATTAAACTAACTTCACTTTTTATGACGTATCTTTAACCAGCAGGATCCTTTGTCTGAGAAAAATATGGTTGTTTTACACAATTAGTTCTTGCTACGAAATATTCCCAAAAAAAAAAAACATGAAATATTTTTTTTCGATTCAGCAAAACCTCAAAACATATGTTTTGAACGATATCTACAGCTGCGTTCCAAACGTTTTTAAAACTTTACTTTTCAGTTAATAGGGAATAGTTTCTGTAGTTAACTGAGCGGTGGTGAGCTTATTTATACAGCTATCAATGACGATTAATGTTTTTTTTATAGAATAAAGATGACAAAGGAGCATCCAGTTCACCTGATGGAAAGTGGATACTGTGGCCCATTAATAATCAAAGCCTCGATTAAGAATCAAAATGCAGATTTGTTGTCATCCCTGAAGACTAAGATTGAATGCCTCGTTTACCGTAGAAACGGTTCCCGGTTCTCTACACTCACCACACAAAACAAGCAGTCTTAAGCTGCTGTTTTACGTTGGTCACGATTCCGTAGATCATTACTGTCAACTTTCACTGGTTGGATACTTTTGTTTTCAGTAATAAGAAAAATATTTAAATTGACATGTTTTTATGCGTTCTGTTAACTTAAAGGCTTTCCATTAAACGCCACAAAATTTTTTTTCCCTTTCAGTATTTGAGCCGAAAGGCATCAAACAAACAAAGGGCACGTGGAATGTTTCAGTGGTCGTAAAACCGAAGGAAAACGGTTTACAATCATTATCAAAATGAAACGAGAGTCTAGTGTCAATAACTGTAAGTGAAATAGGTCACGTGAGATTCCGTGTCACTAATTGAGGAGTAAGTAATATCGCCAAAACTGTGTCAATTACTTTGAAATAATATGCCTTATACTTTGCAGACATATGTCAAAGTCGTATAGCAATGCTTGCGTGACAAGGACCAAATTGCTGATGATTTAGTAATGGAGCGAATGTTTTAAACTATATTCACAATTTAGTGAATGCATGTCAAAAAGTAAATAGAGTTCTTCACTTCTCTAGTGCGGGAAGTCAGAATGTGTCACAAGCCATATATGGCAATTTACAATGTTGTTAGTTGGTCCTTACCTTAAGGTGAAGTGGGCGCCAAAAGCAGATTTTTCACGCTTTACAGGTGCGCAGAGAATCAATATTTGGTCATTAAACACTACGAATTCACATGTTTTTTTTTAAATTCATTGTGAAAGTTAAAGATTTTTCTTTGTGAATTATGGTGGTCAAAATACGATTGACACATTTTGGCTCGATAAAAATCTACAATTTTAAGTACGTTCACTAAGTGAAAAAGCAGTTTGAATCGAATATAATGAAATCAATTTTAATTAAATTTAGGCTATGTGTTCACCAGTAAATACGTGAGTGAATTATGGGTTTATTTTTTCAATAAAGGTGTATATATCATTTTGAAAAGAAATATCAAATAAATATTGTCCGATTAAATAGCGCGCGAGCCGACCAAACACCAGATAGTCCCGCCAGTCATCCGCAGGTGCAGGGCGTCGTAGAGAGCATCCGTGTACAACCTTATCAAATTAAGCATCCAAACCGGTTTGGATGCCTTCTTTAGTCCTAGTATCCACTCAAACAGTGAGCTAGTAACAAGTAATAAACATGTAAATATGATTACAATACAAACTGAAAAGTAAAAATTTGTTATAGGTATGCGTAAAGTGACCATTTATTTTTTTCCTTAGAGCGGGACGCTTTTAAAATTATTATAGTTTTAACTTTTGACTGCCTTTTTGGTCCAATGGTCATAAACGCCATTGCTGATCACGTGGTCCAGGGTTTGAAACCCGAGTCGGGCCAAGAATCATTTATTGGGTTTTTCTGTCACAAAATTCTCAGTAGCAGCCCGAAATATTGATATCTACTTTATTGAAGTTGGCGGGGTTTCACCACCGTGCCTCCGGAAGCACATAAAGCCGTTGGTCCTGCGCCTGATCTCTCTACCCTCGTCTGGGATTACCGTTCCATCAGACTATAAGAGTAAAGGAATAGGGTAGACCTGTGCTTGCGCATACACTTGAGTAATATAATCCTGTTCTGCGCAGGTGGCTATTCTCCGTTGAGAATGGCCGCCGTTACCAAAATTCAATCTGGAGCCCTTTCTTATAGTTTTAAAAATAAAACACAAAGTTGTTTGAATATTTTAATGATCAAAAGTGAGAGTGAGAACTTAGAATCATATAAAGTCTGGCAGCTAGCTTTTTAATTTTTTCTAAACAGCAAATAAATACTAATTAGAAGTAACTTATGTTCTTTGATAATTATTGTAGATTAATTAAAAAAATTGTCACTTCGTAAATTTAAGTTCAAAAGTGTAGGTTTTCAGAATAATCACGTAACTAGTCAGACCATGCCGGCAAACCTGGTACGCGCGGTGTCATAATGGTGGCACGGGTGACAGAGTTTGCATGATACTACGCTTTTGTTTGTCAAAGCGGGATATTTTTACGTATTTAAGGACAGCGGGACACAAGCCCTTAAATTGGGACCGTCCCGCCTAAAGTGAGACGTATGGTCACGTTAGGTATGAGGGAACTCGTATGTGTAACAGATATACTTAGACGAAGTGACGGCTCCATGGTGCACTGGCATGACAATGAGTGGCTGCGCTGGGGACCGCGGGTTCGAATCCCGCACGGAACATGTATTTGTATGGCCTACAAATAATTGTTTCGGGTCTGGATGTTAGTCCTTGTGAAATTTATGTTTGTAAACTGCCTCCACGATACAGGAGAAAATCGCAGTGTGGGGGGTAACGTTATAAAAATACGGGTAAAAACTCTTGAGTGTGCCTAAGCCGCCTAGTTTATTTTTATGTTGAAAAGTACTTCATCATTATTTTATTTGGACATCATCGTCTAAGACGCTAGGGATAAACATTTATAAACAAAAAATATTTGTTGGTACTTATTAGTTTACAAGAAGCGCATTGGAAGATAGTGTCCAAATAAAATAATGATGAAGTACTTTTCAACATGAAAATAAACTAGGTACATACCTCGGTAGGTATGTAGTTTATTTTCATGTTGAAAAGTAGTATACGTTGATTCGTAAGTAAGCATCTATAGGCATGGGTACAAGTCGTGTCATGTACCTGTGTAAAATATATGTATCGCCATGTATAATATAGGTATCGCCACAGGAAAAGGCTCTTTTGGTGCACCCAATTATTATCTGAAACTATTTTATAAATAAACGCTGGTTGTATCAATCAATTACAATATATTTGGTTACTACGTAGATGTATTCAACTACAATTGGGTTATGAGTTATGAACTTATGAAATAATCCTAAACTTAAATAAAATATAAACTGAATATAAACGGAATATTGCTAGTCGCCGCTAGCTAGCCAGACAAGCGAGGGACCCCGCGTCTGCTTCACCCCCTTAAAACCTACGTGACCATGATACCATTTCGTCTTAATATATAGGGTATAAAGTTAGGTGTGGTAGAGTAAGCATTAGAGTAAAATGAATGCTGTACTGCACTGAAAATTTCGGGAATCAAGGAAGTGACACAACATTACTATTTAAAAATGTATTTATTGTTTCCGAAGAATTCTCCGAGAAATTTGACACATTTTTCCATACGATGGAACCAATCATTGAAGCAACCATTCCATTCGGAAGTTGGGGTCTCCAAAATGGCCGTTTCGTAGGCGTCCACAGCTTCTTCAGGTGATGAAAATCTCTGTCCACGCAATTTATTCTTTATTTTAGGGAAAGTATAGAAATCATTAGGGCTTAGGTCGGGGCTGTACGGCGGATGATCCAATAATTCTACGTTTTCTTGCTCTAAAAACTCTTTTGTTCTTTGTGCGGTGTGAGAACTCGCATTGTCGTAATGGAGGATGATGCGGCGGTTGCAGTTCTCTTTACGGAGTTCAGAAACGACCTATGGCAAACAAATGCTAGCATACCATACTGCATTAACCATTCTTTGTCCCTCAAGAGGAATAGTCGTAATATGGCCGGTTTTGGAGACAAACGTGGCCACCATTTTTTTTCTTATACGCGTGATGATAGAGAAAGAAAATATGACACCGTACGGCGGGATGCCTGTTGCTTGACTACTAGCTGCATGCGCCGGCCGCCATTAGACGGCGTCGTCGAATAAAATGAAATGAAAATAGGTAGTTTTGTGAACTTACGCATGAAATGACACATTAGTCTTTAACTTTTGGGGTATAATTTGTACATCGTCTGAAAACACACGACGGCATGTTTTCTTTATGTTTTGCACAGGTTTACACACACGAATCACGATATAATAAATTAAAAACAAACGTAGCATCGCGCGACAGGTTGATGCGAGACTAAGCGCGATGTGGCCAATTGGCTTCATTTCATCTTGCCATTTTAGAGTGTGGACAACGTATCTATAAGTTTATACATCATTGACAGCATATGAGGATCCTGCGTGGAATCTTTCGAGACTTCTGACGCACCAAGTAACGCGAGCCGCTTTTTGCTCTTCACAGAGCGAATGCGGTATCCATCGGGAAAACAACTTTTTTACACCTAATTGTTCATGCAGGATTATTTGTATTTGACTCATGATAATGTCTAAAGTTGCCTGAATTTCGCGGTATGTCACATGTCGATCTTCCTCAATCAGCTTACGCACAGCATCAAAGTTTTCTTGAGTGACTGTAGTTTTTGGACGACCTTGACGGGGATCATCACTGAGCTTGACACATCCACGTTGAAATTCAACAAACCAGCGATAAATTGTGGTTTTGGATGGGGCTTGATCACCAAATGCAGAAATCATCCGGTCAACACACTGTTTTTGTGTTAAACCACTTCGAAAGTCATAATAAACCATAGCTCTTTAATTTTCTCGAGTCGATTCCATTTTCTCAACGACTAAACAAGTTTGACAAAACCTTGTGACAAGACCGAGAATCTCTTTTTAAATAAATAAATGGTATTCGATTTTTAAAACCAGTGAGTTTTCAATTAAAAATATTGTAATATGACAGGAACAGTGGAAATATTCCATTCCCGATACTTTTAGTGCAGCCTAGGTAGAAATGCGGTCATTTAGAATTATGTTAGGGCTTACTCTAAATGATAGGGTGAAATATTATGTGATACGAGAAAATAGTGGTTTGGAAGAAGATATTGTGAGTAGGATTAAGAAAGGAATGCTATGTTTGCTTGCACACGCAGAAAGAATGAGTGATGAAAGTGTGACAAAGAAAATTTGTCACACTTTCATCACTCATTCTCATTTGGCGGGGGTCCCCAGCCTCCCCTTATTATTAGATGATTTATTTTGTAACTCTGCTTAATGTAATCTATTTTTATTATTTTCACACACAAATTGTCTGATTAAATAATTTAATTTGTTTAAACGTGGAATTAAAAAAATTGTTTCTATTTTTACTTCCCGTTGTGACAACCCTAGTAATTTTATTGTTTATGTCGATGTTTATGTCTTTTCCGATAACATCAAACGCAACGATTGACTGTACGGCCTGCTTAGGCTGTTGTTAAACTATAAAATAATTTTACTATTGTGATGTGACCTAGATAATAAAAAAGTTTGTTATAAAAAACTTACAAGTATTAAGGGGCTATAGTAATTCAGTTCAAATTCCAATTTCGTCCCCATTTCCCCGCGCGTCGTATGCTATGTACCGACATGTTTGAGACTGATCGGGTCGCAGGAAATAAGCTTCAAGACGCCGATAGGTTAGGTAATTTCTTTTAACAGTGAAAATAATGGTAATTAAAAAAAAAGAAAAACAAGCCCTGCTTTATAGTTAGTTCATTAAGTATGCAAAGTTTCATGATCTAATTTAAAGTATTTTATAAATACCAGCTGTTTATTGTCCAGTTTGGAGATAACTTTGGATTGTTTTTTCTATCTAGAAAATTTTACGGAATCGTGTTTTCGTCTAACACAGTAAAAGTAAGTAAAGTTACAGCCTATATACGTCCCACTGCTGGGCTCAGGCCTCCCCTCATTTCTGAGAGGGTTTAGGACAAGGAAGTGTCCGCCGCGCTGCCCAAATGCGTGTTGACGAACTTCACATGTCTTCGAAATATTTTTTTTTCTTATTCCTCAGACATGCGCAGGTTTCCTCACGATGTTTTCCTTCACCGCCGAGCACGTGGTAAATCAGCACTAAAAATTGCAATTAACAATTTCTTTGGTGCCGGCGGGGATCGAACCCGGGTTACTCGCGTTCTGTTATATTTACAGCGAGCGTTAACCACTGAGCTACCACGGCTCTAACATAGTACTTAATATTAATCCTTAACTTTACCATATATTTATTTCAAAATTAATGCTGCAATATTTTCGGCATAATGGAGGATCCTGCTATTTCCCCTTAAAATATCTTTATATAAAAATCAATTGCTGGTTAGTGTTGTTAAAACTCGAAAACAGCTGAACCGATTTCGATGAAGCATTTTGTGTGTATTCTAATGTGTCCCTAGGTGCTTTAGATTCATATTTGGAGCCGGTAGGTGGCGCTGTTGTCGGCATCCAGAAATCATCCGTGAGAAACCGGGGCGGATCACTAGTTAGAAATATATTCCTTTATCATTTTTATTATTATATTTCGAGGACAAACGAAGTTCATGCAGATGCAGGATTCTCGACTAATCAGAATGTAGATGCATAGCCTCATTACCTTTAGTTCTTTAGACCAACCACGCGTAAATCAATATGAAAGATCCTGGTCCTTCCCCGGTCGAGCCGCTCCCATCGTGCTACAACCATAACATATCTATAATACACCCTTAGTGGCTGGCCTGGCTCTTCCACTTTGATAACGTAACATAACGTAAGGCAAGAGAAATAACAGACGAAAGTCATTATTTAATTAAATGTTACCCTGTTGTGTTGTGTATGTTAAACCTGCGTGTAATATACGAATTGAAATTTTCATGGATTAAAAAATAGATCTTTCGTACAAAAATAAATTTAAAGCAGCAGAATTATTTCGGTAATATGAGGGTAATAGGGGCACCTTAACCTTGGGCTCCCTATGAAGCCAAAACTAGGAGAAGGACAGAGACAAAAACACAAAGTCATATACTACAACTAACATAATTATTAAGAAAAAAATAGCAAACAATCTTTGGCAATGATTAGGAACACTTCGAAGAATCTACTTAAAAAAACTAACTACACTACACCATACTAAAGACGACTAAAATATTAACTATAATTTCAACTGTCAAAATGGCGTCGATAAAGCATCGCCCTTTTGACTTTTTAATATTTGATTGACCAATGAAGAGCTATCGTATCGTAAAGCCATCTATGCAAACAAGGCATTTTTTGAGTTACAAGAAAGTGACCATTTCAAAAATTACCAAAAAGTTTAACGCATAACAAATTATGTTTTACGAGTAATAAATCTATATTAATATTGTACAAGTAGATTGTTGTTTTTCTGTAATTCAATCGCGCATAAACGGCTTTCTTATAGAGTTCGGATAACAAACGCACAGTCCACCTGATGGTAAGTGGATGCTGTGGCCCATAGAGACATTTGCCTCGATTAAGGAATGCCTCCATTCCAGTAAACGGGTCTCCGGTTCTCTACACTCACCATACGCAACACAGCAGCATCAAGCTGCAATTTTACGCTAGTATTCTGTGATAGCGTGGTCCTTCTCTGCTACAACCATAATATAGCTGCAGCATATTAACGGAACGGAATATGGCTACAGCGTATTACCACGTATTAACGGAAATTAGTGAAATTTGGGAAACATGGGAAAATAAAAGTTGTGTGGAACTGCGGGCAGAAGTTAGTTCTCTATAACGTCTAAATTGCTTTTACGTGCCGGCTAGAAAATACAGAACTAGACCGGGAATGCAATTAATTCGTACAACTGATGAAAATTGTGTTTAATTATTTCTACGTCTTGTATAAATAGAGAAGCTATTTTGAATAAACACGTGAATGAGCTACATACGTTAGAGAAATCGAATTCGCATATTACGCAGTACTCGGAGGGTACCTACTACATTATTATTTCAAAATGTATGTAAATCATTCCGTATGTCACTTTGATTTGAAGCTGCCGCGAAACTCATTTAATTAAAACGCCTTTTATGTCAGTTTATATTCCGCGGCGGTTTTTATGTTACTGCTATAAATTACTTTTATATAACTGTTATATTTTACAGAATTGCGTTGACTGTCGACTATGATTCAATTCAATTGATTAAAATAAGTAAGTACATATATTGTTATTAAATAGTGTATACCTCCAACTAGTTACCTCGGTTTTTTTATTTCTTTCTTGGCGCTAAATGAATCCAAAAAAATCTAAAAATATATAATTTTTATGAGCTATTGCTTTCTAAAATAAATTAAATAGTAATTGCAGATATCGGGAATTTTTTTGCTTGACTTTAGAATAATTATCATGAAATATTGTACTACAATTTTTTTTAAAACTGACAATATCCATTTTCAAACTCCGGCTAAAGTAAATATATTATAATGGATTTTCTTTTAAAATACTAGTTCAAATCCATTCAAACCTTTTCACTCAAGTAACCTTCAACTGCTTATATTACAGAACCATACAATGTTTATCAGCTTATTTAATAATTTATTACGTACTATATTACATGAAGATAAGTAAAAGGCAAGAGATTTACCTGTTATATCAGAACCTTGGAAGCATTGACTCGGCGTAAATTTCACAGTACGCCAGGAACCCGGGTTCGATCCTCACAGGAACCAATGATATTGTTAGTTACAATTTTATTTGATTTACCACTTGCTTGGTAGTCAAGGAAACATCGCGAGGAAACTGCATGTCTGATAAATTACAATTAGTTTTTCAAAGACATGTGAAATTCGCCAACACGCATTGGGGCAGCGCGATGTACAGTTCCTTGCACTAAAACGCCAGTGCCCAGGAGTGGAACGTATAAAGGTTGTACCTTAAATCAATCTATTAAAATATGACATAGACATATTATGGTTTTTTAGCATCAACACACACATGATAAAAACATACAAGGTATAAGACGGAAAACATAAAATATATTAAAACAGTTTATATTGTTAGTTTCCATCAATACGCCAATAAAATATTTTATTTACTTATATTTAATATTCTTATTGTGTTGTAAGCAATTATTGTGTAAATGCATTTCGATAAATACATAAGAAAAGCAAATATGCATGGCTTGCAACATGAGATGTAGGTAATTAAATTTAACAAAAGACTATACTTCTAGTCAAACTTTGTGAATGGCTTACTCAATAAGCTTGGCACAAAAGAATATTATCGTGTGTCATTGATCCACCTTTATATTTTTAAGTTCATTGGCGTACCATAGCAGTAGTAGCTGTTAATGCAATGCTGAGTCTACTAGCTAATTATAATTAAATTTTAATACCAATTTGTGGGGGACCTAAGTCCAACTGTGTGATTTTGGTGGATTTGGTGGTTGTAATGAATTTTATACCATGTTGAAGGCCAAACTCGACAATGTAGGTTCTTTAATTTTTTTTATTAGTAGATACAAAAAGTTATGAAGTTTGATAAATGAAAAAATGTCTATTTATAATTTCTTAATACATTAAAAAGTAAAACTTTATTTGTTTTTGTGATTCAATTGTTAAGTTAAGAATAAAAGTAAAATGTCTTTAAAACCAAGTCACACTACGAACTAAGCTATTATTTGGTAATCCCTGCAATTCTGTGTTTATTTTGAATTTCTTCAAATAAAAACGCATATGTATCGTGAAGGAGTTTTACAAACATAAATTGTACATGGACAGACGTCCAGATTCGAAAAAATTATTTGTATAGGTTAAACAATAAATGTTTGATGCGCGATTTTGGCAAATCATCTACAACTAATCTCTACAACTACTGCATATCCAGCAGTGGGCATTAATGGTCCGATAAAAATGAAGATGGCGCAAAAATATCGGCAGTTCTGCTATTATGTTGTTTTGTGTAAGTTTAATAACTATGATTTTTTAAAGCATTGGGTGGGGTGGGGTTAAGTGACAAAAGAGCACACAGTCCACCTGCTGATAAATGGATGCTGTGGCCCATTGACATTCACATTTTTCTTCAAATAAGTGTCAAAATGTAGATGTGTTACGACCCCTAAGAAACAAGATGGAATGCCTCGATTCCAGTAAAAAAAGGTTTTCGATTATCTACATTTACCATACGAAACACGGGAGCATTACGTTGCTATTTTACGCTGGTATTCTGTGAGAGCGTAGTCCTGCCTGGTCGAGCCGACCCATAGAATACTATAATACACAATAGAATGGCTGTCAACTTTATTTTGTACGAGGTTTAGCGTCGCCAAACCCGATTCACTGTGTTGACAGACTAAATAAATTTACACATTTTAGACTTTTGATTAATGTTCAAAATTATCATTAAAAAAAATCGTTCAAATTTTAATGCATATTTATTTGTAAATAGGGTACAATTACAGCCCTTCACAAGTCCACTGCTGAACATAGGCATCCCCCAAGTAACGCCACAAAGCACGGTCCTGAGCCACCTGCATCCATCGACTTCCAGCATGTCTTACCAGGTCGTCACTTCATCTATAGGCCGTCAACGTCGTGCAGTCCGCGCCCACGGGATACAGGGTGAAGAGGGACGAGGAAGCACGCAGCTCGGGCACGAGGCCACGCCCACGGCTACACACGTAGTGATTTGGGATCGAGTTATCTTAAGATTAATATGGATATATTTAGGTTTATTACGAAGTATTGCGTGATGTAGTGATGAATTCGATATAATATGAAATCACTTTATATTATAAAAAAGTCCCCTGCTGAGTCTGTCTGTACGATAAACTCGAAAACTACTGAACGGATTTTCATGCGGTTTTCTCCAATAGACGGAGTGATTCATGAGGAAGCTTTTAATATAATTACATCCCCGTAGGGGATGATACCTAAGTATATTTTGAAATACATGTATAAGTTATACCCAATTTCTTTTGATTGTCGTCCAATCGGTTTGCTCATCTTCGGATTGTAATCTCATGTGTGTCAAGTACATAAGTAACCGTTGCAAGCGACCACCGGCGACTGGCGCTCCTGAGCACGCGGCGTGCTCGCTCGCCTTCCCGTATACCGCTCGTTTCCCCTTTGATACCGTTTTACCTCGTCCTTGCCAACCCCTGTCACCCCGCGGGCGCGGACTGCACGACGTTGACAGCCTATAGTGGGGGGTCGCCCAACACTACGCCTACGGGTACGAGGCTGCCACTCGAGAACGCAAGTGAGTGCAATTTGGCATTTTTTAAATAATTTGCATGCGAAATTTGGAAACGATTGTATCGTCAAAACACATCTCGTGTTGACATTTATACGTGTGAATTGACGTGTTAGTGGCATTTTAGTGGCTATGCGGGCTCCGCTCACTCCTCCGTTCTATTATGTATGTATTATAGTATTCTATGAGCCGACCTATTCGTGCTACAACTATAATATAGCTGCAGCGTGACTTTGCCACGTATGAAGTGACTGAAAATTAAGTGGCTGTGTGGTTTGAGAATCAGCGTATTGAGTCGTACTCTTGGTTTTCAAAGTCTACAGAATTTTCAACACAGGACAATGCCGAGGAAACCTTGACGCCCACAGATTATGCAGTATGATTTAATCTTTGCATCACAACTATCTATTGTTTCCTTTTTTTAAATAAGGTTGCGATTTTCTATATCGTGAAGGCACTTTAAATTGATAAATTTCACAAGGACAAACATCCAGATCCGGAATAATTATTTGTAAGGCATACAAATATTTTTTCGGATCGGAAGAGTTTCTACAGGCAAATAGGTGGATGGTGTGGCGATTGGCTTGTCTGAATCTCCCATTGTCTTCAATATATTTATGGAGGACTTTGAGGAGAAAGCCCCTTTTTACTTTACCTGTTAATCCAAGTCAAAACACTTTCACAATTTTACCATTAAACAAAGTTATTGCATTCTTAGACCACTTTAACTCCACAAACTTTAAAATTAAATTCAATATAGTGTTAGAGGAAAATAATTCTTTAACTTTCCTATACCTATGTTGTAGTAATTCGAAATACCAATAACAACATTAGTCATATTGTGTATAGAAAAATACCCATACTAAGCAATATTTAACCGAATCGAATCTCACCACCATCTTTCACAGTTAGCTAATGTGAAAAAATCGTTGTTTCAGAGAGAACGAGGGAATTGTAACATTAAACACCTTGCCGCCGAGCTCTAGCAGGTCACGTCACGTCGCCAGTATTGCAAGACAAGTTTCGGGTCTCGCGCCTACGTCACTGTAATCGAGTGAAACAGGCCACAGTCGTGCATGTGCCTGCTAGGCTACCATATGTCAGACGACACAAAAAAGATTGGCTACATCCTGAAGCGGGCTAATATGGAACACACTTCGGGAAGTTAAAACTAAACGTGATAAAATTCGTGAAGTTACTTTTATTCATCTGAAGTGTCAGCGATATATTTATAAATGAAAAAAAGCTTTTTTGAATATTATTATGTACCCATAACATAACATAAATTCTCACACCAGTCTTGCAGACGGACTTCCATTTGTAACTATCCTGACATCTATTATGATCCAAACAAGTTTCAAACACATAATATATGAGAGGTTCATAAATTATTTCTAGGAATTATCTAGAACTGAATAACAATACTTTATAACATAGAACTGAAGAACTTGCATTTATAAAATCTTTAATGGTTTCACGCTAACAAATGCATATTATCTTTAGGATATATTTCATCACCGTAAATGTGCGCATTATGAAATATTATGTGTTTGAAAATGTACATAGAATATAAATACATTACGCAAATGAAACCGATTTTGAGGGGAAATATAATGTCAAATGGCTTAGCAAGATCCTTCGTTATGCCGAAAATATTGCAGCATTAATTTTGAAATAAATATATGGTAAAGTTGAGGATTATTGTTAAGGATTATGTTAGACGAAAACACGATTTCGTAAAATTTTCTCGATAGAAAAAAAATCCAAAGTTACCTCCAAAATGAACAATAAACCGCTGTTATTCATAAAATACTTTAAATAAGATCATGAAACTTTGCATACTAACTGAACTAACTATAAAGCAGTGCTTATGTTATTTACTTTTTTTAAAATACCATTATTTTTACTGTAAAAAGAAATTACCTAAACTATTGGCCTTTTGAAGCGTGATTCCAGCAGCACGGCACGGTCACTTCGCTTCGGCCTTTGAATGGGGAGGTTGTGTCGCTTACGATCAGAATATACATTACGCAACAGTACGACGTAAAACTAAAATGGGAAATAACCGTGATAAAAATAAGAAGCGGCTGGCTTGGCGTTAAGAAACAGGCATAAATATGATAAACCTAATGAAATAAGTGTCTAACGACCTTTCTACTTACAGTATTAGTGATTACAAACATGTCGGTACATATCATACGACGCGCGGGCAAGTGGGGACCTAATTAGAATTTGAGCTGACTTACTCTATCCTCTTAAGGCTACAGTCTTTTAAAGTTGACTCACATCGAATCATTAGCGCCACTTTGATTTCTTTTTTTACAGCAAATTATTGTTTCAGAGTAAAATATTTTGATAACACATAAATACCCAGATTATAAGTAATGGCTAAATTTTTTTTTTGGTTCATCTATGTGGTCTATGTTAGATAAATCAAACGGTAAATAGAGCTCTCTCGCACCCAACGCAATTTCGAGCTTTGTTCGTGTACCATTATAAGGCAATCGATAATAAAAAGGCGAAATCTATTCAGCGCGTTAATAGCTAAACATCTTCATCTCCAAAATGCGCTGTTTCTTTTTTTCTAAATATCTTTCATTGTCTTAAATAAGAGGTCTCAATTTCGTTAAATTTCGCTGTTTTCGCCTCATAAAAAACTATTTGTTTCATAGCAATAGCTGAAAATATTTATGCTATAATTATTTTTTTCTCAAGGGCAGGTGTTTAATTAGACAAATATTAAAAAATAATAATTTAAACCACTTTATTTCAAAATTAATAATTATTTCGATCGACCTATAAAATATTGACTTTATAAACAATAATTGCGGGCAATATTCCTTAGTAGCCGCTGAGCGGCTGTAGCGTTCAGACGTCTTGTCTGTGCCAAATTTTTGCACTTCCTCTCGCTCTAACATTCCTCTTTCTCTCTCTTTCCCTAATCTTGGTTGCGCATTGTTACGAATTGAAAGTTTCTCTACTTTATTATTTTTTGCATATAATTCTTTAAGGGTTTATAAATCATTTTGTATTTGTTTTATAACTTTTAATTTCGATATGGACCATAAACGTAAAAAATATGCTTGTACCAGAAAACCTACCTACCTACCTACATATTATGTAAGTTCTTCAAGGAAATATAGAAGTATTATACATTTTTGGATTGCACATGATGTTTTGTTTACAAGCGACAGTAGCCTAATGGCAGGGAGCGGACCGCGAACTCAAAAAGGTCGTGGGTTCGAATCCACCATTCGACTACTGGCGTGAACCACTCGTAACACAAGCAATTTAAGCTTACCACGAGTGGTTAATGTCCTTTTTTTTTAAAAAAAGTACATTATGTTTTTATAGAAATACTTTTTTAATTTAATTTTTAAGTGTCATAAGGAAAATTTCGTCTTTTTGATTTTCAACTAGAGATTTCCTTGTTACCGGTAGCTGCTGATGTCGAGTTAATGACATTTTTAGATACGAAAACTATTCAGTAATACACGTAGACTACAAGTAAACTATTAAGTAATATCCTCAGCATCCCGTAATTTATTGTACGCCCACTATGGCCAATTTTGGATATAATGTGGCGTCAAACTGCTTACGACGTCCAATATACGGACGTCAAATAGGAGACTTAGCGCAATGTTCGCAAATTGTCATGCTGATCACAGAAACGTCAAAATCTAAAAAAAATTGGACGTCATTTTTCTTCCTCTTTAGCTTCCTGAGCTAATTGATTCTCGCATGGAACGCTCGATGCCAATCAAAGACCCTCCATACATCATTCAAGCCATTGCGAATAAATTAAAAAAAAGCGCTAAGTCGTCCGTCGATGCTGCTGTACAAGAATAGTAATTCATGCATATAGGTAAATGCTATACAAAGTTACATTATACTTTAATGAGAAACTATAAATATGTGTGATAGTGGACTGTTTGTACTTATATAGAAATTATTTTGAGTTTTTTTTAATCTATTTTAGTATTTAGAACTACTTGACGTACTTGACGGATTTTCGATAGTGTCATCGACTTATTACGAAACCCTCAGTGCACGACTCATTCTAGCACTTGCCAGATTCATTTGAATAATCAATAATACGAGTACATGTTTACAGGTTCTAGATGATTATCTTTTAGAAACCTTTTCAACAAAACAACAAAAATTATACAAACTTAAAATATATTTTTTTTGTGTAACGAATTTTGTAATAAAAGCATGGAACAAAAATAGATACGAGGTAGAAAATCTGTATGTGAAAATTTGTTAGCTAATTATCAATAATCCTGTATATTATATAAATTGATACTGGAAAATCTTAGTAGAGCTACTTTCCACGCTACGGCAGGAAAGATAACTGCGGTGGCGGTACATGAAGTGGCGGGGCAGGGAGGGTGTAGATGTGTCACCAGAACGCAATTTTTCTGTTTTGCTCTGAAAGACTGGGCTCTTAATACGTAAAAATTATTGTACACTTATGTATTCAAGATTTAACACAGTTAAAAGTCAAACACAGATAGGTACTAAACTTTTTAGATGGGACCTGACATATATTTTCAAATTTTGCTATATTTTTATTATGGAAGCTTTAGTGTTTTTATGGAGTACTAATAACAACAATGAATTCGATTAACAATCGAAGCAGTCACGTCAGAAATTTGTTAATTATGTATATCGTTAACGCTACAACCTATATAGATATATAACTCTTTATATAGCATTTGAACAAAGTTATTACAATAACGGGAAACTTATGACTACAAACGGTGGTCATATCGCTTTAAGCGATTTCTGCCTGACCGAACATAACATAAAAGGACATTATAATTTTATATTTTGACGGATAGGTGCAACGTGCAATATAAAATAAACTGAAAAAAAAAATTAATTAAGAGGATACTTTGAAAATGTATCGAAGTTTTGGGGGCGTGGCTTATTCCTTTGTCGGTGAAGCTACCGGCTAACGGACGACTGCGGGAGTGTCAAAATGAAAGTGATGCAATGACTTCATAGTACGCAAATTATGATATGGCCATAGCTATACCGAGCAAGCGCTCGGAAAAAAACTAAGTAAGCGCCAAACAACATTTTTATTTATTTTTACAAAACTTCGTTATGGATTAAAAACTGGTTTATGAGAACTTAGATATGATTATTTACTATGCCTTAAAATAATTCCATGAAGTTATTCGTAAGAATATTGTGGTGTCATCAAGAAATGTAAATAATTAGAGCCTACCTTGCAATTTTTTTCTATCGAGACATTACATGATATCGTCAAAAATCATATACCAAAATTTTGGTTTGTAATCTATAAAACTTAAAAAATATGTTAAACAGAAAAACCACCAAATTTTCGAGGTATCACCTTAAAAATAATATTTATAAAAATATATTAATAATATATACAATATAATCCTGCACCGTTCACCAACCACTGGTGAAGGTAGATCGCTTCGTAGTTGGGATATTTGCCACCCTTGGCAAGAAGGTTGGCAACCTTCGTGGTTTTCATTTTTAGGCGTTATTAGGAAGACGCTGCTGTTAGAAATTAAAATGATTAGTATTGTAATCAAAATTAATTAGTATTGTAATTAAATTAATTAGTATTGTAATCAAAATTTCTATTGTATTACGAAAACTGTGAGATTATTTCTCTTTCTAAACGCACTTTCGAGAACTGCTTATTTTAAAGTTATTTATCATGTCAACATTCCACATTTTTCTAAAGCAATTCTGCATACTAAATCAATAAAGCATGAAACTGGCGCAGTTACAAGGAGGCATTGAGTTTATTGATGTTGAATCACCTGTTACACCCACACCTGTTATTCACTGATTCATTCACGTAAACATTGGAATTGAATTGTTTTCCTCATAAATTAAATTTCCTAATATTTATTTAATTCCTTTTATTTATTCTTGCCTTAATCTATTTAAAAATGGTTTACATGGGGCGGATTTAATGTCTTTAGACATTCTCTTCCAGTAAATAATAAAATAATGTGAAAGGAACACAAACAAGTAAATTATTGTCATGAAAAGTGAAAATTAGAGAAAAACTAAGCTCACATTGGATGCAAATTTTGCAACCTTTAATTAATTCTGATATATTTAGACTAGTCTCACCCCTGCCGTGTGTTCGCATTATCGCAGAGTAGCTGGTTCGAATCCCGTACGGAACTAGTGTTCGCATGGTTTATAAATAATTGTTCGCGCTATACGCCTCCACTATGCAGGAGTGTGTGTTTGTGTGTGCAGGGTGGGGTGTGGGTGGGGGGTTGGAACAGAAACAGAAACTTTTTTATTCAATATAGATTATAACATAACTTATTGAAAGTCACTTTTTTCATTTACCACTGGTTCGCAAAAAAAAACCACTGTCCTGGGAAGAACCAGCAAGAAACCCAGCGGGACTATTTTTTTTTCCAATAATAGCTTACAATCATGTTTACAATTAGCAACACAAGACAAATTAGAAATAGCTTGGTAGCGATCACCCTTCACCAGGTTCATATCAGGTTAGTAACGTTTCCTTTTAACGTTATATTTATAAATTAGAACGACAAAGAAAATATTTTGAATCTAATGGAACCTGTTTTAATAATGGCAGTCTACAGTGATAACATGGTTGAGAGAGCTACCGTAAAGAATGGGCCGATTTTGTTCCTTAACGGAAGAAATAACTTCTGCGCATGCTAAGTGTGGACCCTTAATGCGCGGACGTAACCCTAATTACGACGCCGACGTAAATTTAGCCCAGAAGAAGTTAAAATGCTTACATTTAAGCAACTCCTTCATTCATTGAAGGTGTAGAGCTCAGCAGTGAGTCAGCTGTTGCAGCAATCTCAATAGATCTTGCTGGTCACAGTGATACTGATCTTATTAGACCTGCATAGCAGCTACAAAAAGCTACCTTTACGTGGTAGAGCCATGCTGCAGTTATATTAGTAGTATAGTTGTAGCACGAATGGGTCGGCTCGACCGGGGAAGGACCACGCTCTCACAGAATACCAGCGTGAAATAGTAGCTTAATGCTGCTGTATTTCGTATGGTGAGTGTAGAGAACCGGAGACCCTTTTTACTGGAAATGAGGCATTCCATCTCAGTCCTCACGGGTGACAACGCATCTGCATTTTGATTTGTAATGGAGATAGATGTAGATGTCTATGGGCCGCAGCAACCACTTACCGTCAGGTGGACTGTGTGCTCGTTTGTCAGCCTATTCTATATAAAAAAAAGAGAAACCGCTGTAGTTTTAAACTAATTGAACTAAGATAAAAATACGAACGAAAGAAGAGACAAGAAGAGTTTTATTATACTTACTCATTTACTAAGTAAATTCGATAATCCGACTTGCACCATATTAAACTACGTTGAAGAGTATATCGCATTGGCTTTGTAGCTGACATTATAAAGGTGTATTTGTCTGTATGGTGACACGTGCCATACATTAGAAGCAGTTAGTGATTAGAGTACGTAACACTTTTTAGCAGCGCTCAGACGATTCATTTCGAGACATGGCCATTGTTATTATATTTGGAGCGACAACGAGACCTACCAACTTTGTAGAAACGTCTTGAGAGTTAAATGTTCAATATATATGTGAGCAATAAGTCGCTGAAGAGATTGAAGCCTAGGATGACCAATGGTACTTTATACTACAGCATGCACCACATATTCGAAGGTTCGTGAGAAGCTGCCGTCAAATCTACTAAGCATCACTTGAAAAGGGTAATTGGAGATTTCACCTCAACCTTTGACCTGCTCTATCAGATAGAGGGTTGTGTGAACTTCAGACCAATGACTGTGATTAATGACGATAATTTATCCGATCCTATACCTTTTACACCTGGTCACTTCTTAATAATCGAACCACTAATTCCAGACGATAATAACGAATATAGAAAAAGAAGTTCATTAACTCGGTGGCAACTTTTCCAAAAAATGACACAGAACGTTTGGGCATCGGTGGTCAAAAGAATATCTATAAAACTTGTTGCTTATCTATAAATTGACTTACGAAGTTCCAGAACTGGATTCTCGAGCGAAATAATGATTCATAACCGGACCTAAAAAAAATTGTCAAGCCAATACAATTGTTTGACAAAAATAACAGGATAATGCAATACCGTCATATTTATATTAAATGAAACTCGTAAGTATACCAAATATTTTTAAAGGTTCCTTTGCTTGGGGATTTCATTATATTTTAATTAGTTATACTCGTAGTACTGTCTGATGAAATATCAGTTCCAGCGTTTAATAAATTTGCCTTTACATGAGAATTTTCGTAGTCACACTCATTCTATCTAGATCTGATTGTCTGATGGCAGCAGAGGAAATTCCGTAGTATTGGCCTCCCGGTATGTTTTTCTTACATCTTTTCGTTTTATATCTTCGACAAACCATTAAGTATATGTTAAAGACAATGATGGATTTTTTTTCTTATGATTTCCAGGCATGCTGTGTAGCTAAGAAAGTTTCCAGTTACCCATCACCAAGAATATCCATTTACCTAAAATAATGTTGACATTTACCCCGGTAGATGGTATCACTGGGGTAAAGTAAACATGCTGTCATACAAAAATATGAAACATAATCTTTGAAGTACATGCACAATTACTACTCATGATCCTTATCGTATCTCCCTACGGAACTGTTTTCCACGAAAAATTATAACAAAATGCGGTTCTACTATATTCAGGTTTTCACTGGAGTGATAGCTTTCATCAAAATAGTGAACTTGTTGTTCACGTACAAAATTTACGTTTAGTTCAATGCAGAACTCCGAAACATAGTAATGAAAGGTTTTTGTTCTTTGTTTTTTCCGAAACATGGTAATGAAAGGATTTTGTTTTTTAGCTTGTTTCCAATTACTCTGTTTTCAATTACCCTGCCTGACCTATGCGTTGTAATTTAAAAACAAATATATGTTTAGGTTTTCTTGTTTTTACGAATAGCTAATCGGTATTTGCTTAACCGATTTAACATTGTTCCACCTCTAGATACATAAAACTCTAAGCTGTCATCTGCACCATAAACTATAAACAAAGACTATAGTAAGAGGCGACAGAAAAAAACAAATCAGGAGATGAGCAGCGGCGAACTAATAACGACTAAAAATAAAAAATAAAACTGCTGTTGCCAACCTATTTGCCAAGCTAGGCAACTATGGGGGGATACTTGCCACAGTCCTTATGAGGAAATTTATGGGGGAGGCCTAAGTCCAGCAGTAGATTATAATATGCTGTAACGGGGATAACGGTAATTAGATATTAAATAATAATTACTAAAGTGAAAATACCAAACTCTTCATTTACAAATAAATAAGGAAATAATTATTGCGTAATGCCTACGAGACGTATAAATAAAAAAGGTTATATCACATGTTTTACTATAAAAAAATTTACATCAGCAAATTTGTAACGATTTAAACGGAATGGGAAACCGTTGACCCATTTCGCTTCAGTACCACCACGAGCACAATAATAGAAGTTTCAACTCGAATAACACGGCACGTATATACAAAGGAACGATTGTGAACTGCCAAGTTCCCTTCTAAGGTTTGAACACAGTATGTTGCATAGGCACCTCATTATTTATTTTAATGGTAGCATTTGTATACTCTCATACAAATAATGTTTGCTATTCTTAGGAAATAATGTATTTAACAGCATTTTCCTTCATTGAAATTGATGTCCACGTGTAAAAGACTTTTTAGAATACTCTTTCATCATGATCATCATCCTTACAGCCCTTCACAAGTCCCCTGCTGAATATAGGACTCCTCTGGAATGCCACAAAGCACGGTCCTGAAGCCGCCTGCATCCATCGACTTCCTGTGTGTCTTACCAAGTCGACCCTCCGTCTAGTGGGCGATCGCGGTTCGTCTACTATAATATATATATATATATATATATATATATATATATATATATATATATGATAGGCAGCAAGATATGATTGTAGTTAGGTGAATTGAAAACTAATCTTAAATAACTATTTAGAAGGCGCTCCAACTTGTTGAAAAGATTTTGCGATAACATATGAAAATATTCACGGAACTAATCTATCCATTCAATATATCGCGATTACTCTACTGTGCCTATTGGCACAATTTTTTGAGTGCCAAATTTATCGGCCCATAATTTCTTAATAAAATGTTTGTCACAGTCTGTTCTAGACAACAGATAGCTGTCACAAGTATTTATCGTTGAAAGAAATTTGGTCGAATTATATACGTGAACCACGTGCGCACGAGTATTTGAGAAGGGTCCTTAAAAATAATACTTGTCAAGAATTTCGTTTTCGTCCAGAATCGTGAGTTGACTGCAGCTAACCCAACTATTGTCATTCGTGTTTATTAATTGTCGCCACAATCTAGTAGGAACAGCTAATAAAAAATCGCCTGTAGCGATAAATCTATCTTTGCAAGCAACTGAAACAAAGTTAGCTTGTAATTATATTTGGAGCATATAGAGGTAACTAAGCAATCCAAATGTCGAGGCTCGATCCATTTTTCAAACTTCCTAATCACATAAAACGTTTTAATACCGTGGGACACTTAAGCGATACTTCTACATGTATAGACTATATTAAAACGATAGATACTTTGTATTTAGGTTAATTTTTTTTATAGGATAGGGTGACAAACGAGCACACAGTCCACCTGATGGTAAGTGGTTGCTGTGGCCCATAGACATCTATCATCGATTAAGAATCAAAATGCAGATGCGTTGTCATCCGTGAGGACTAAGATGGAATGCCCCGTTTCCAGTAAAAAAGGTCTCCGGTTCTCTACACCCACCATAAGAAACACAGCAGCATTAAGCTACTATTTTACGCTGTTATTCTGTGAGAACGTGGTCCTTTTAATAACTGCGGCATGGCTCTACCACGTATAATTAGTCCCTGCATTGGAAAAATAGTCGTGCAACCATAAAAATATCAATGACACCATTAGGATTCGGCCATCTTTTTGTTAGATCAAGCGATATACACCAGTATAAATCCATTTTCCTAAACATGCCATTAAACCCAGTGATTTAATATGTATATCAGTGATTAGTGATTATATGAAATATTTACAGACCTGTAGCAATATTATTAGCAAAGACTTTACTGCGAAGAAACGGCAATATCAGAGCACATGTAAAGTACACGTACAATTGTTAAATATGCAGAAAAATACAAACGCGGGTGCTTGTCCTTGATTCTTAAATAAAAATAATATTTTTGAGACGTCCTTATATTGAAAAAGATTTTCTTTGTATGTCGTATGATAAAAAGACGATTCGAAACAAGTAATATGAAGCAATGCGGAAAGTTGTGTTAGGTTTGTATTATCCTCGATGAAGTATCAGAATGTAGTTGCATTATCACACCTGAGAACTAAGATGGAATGCATCTTTATCAGTAAAGGTGTCTCCGATTCTTGTCACTCGCCATAAAATCATACATTCTATACAGCGTATATAAATTAAACTTGTGTCAAACATAAATGATTCGTTCGTTTGAGCTGGTACACTTAACAGTATTAATGGTTCATTCATCCGTTTTTGAACGTTCTGGTGCAACCAATCACAAATTGACGGAACCTTTTTAACTCGGGATTGGTGTGAATTGTAAATGAGTCGAAAACCGACCGAATGATCATTTTGAATGATCGATCCCAATGTACCGGTACGCGTGACGAAATACACTAGAATGATTCGGTCACGAGAAATGAATGATTGAAACATGTCTAATATAAATTCACCGCTGAACATAGATCTCCCCCATAGATTACCTCATGGGGGGATTTAGAAGATGCTGCTGCCCATCTCTGTTTCATTTTTTCATATATAATAAAATACGGAAACATTATTCTGCTACTTCACGCTGGTATTCTGCTTGAATCCTTGCTAGGCTGGGCCAAGCTGTAAGAGCCGCGTAGGCTAACAGAACAAACATCACAAAAAATAGATCCATACTTCTAGAAAATCTACAATGATATATTTAAATTAAAATATTCTTAATGCGGCTTTAAACTTCTTAACGACTTACATTTATAACCCACCCCAACGGAAATGAACATCTGCCGCCACCCTAAAGACAATTTCTGTCTGGAAACATTAATTTCATGGTTTCTGAATATTTTTATTATTTAAATCAAGTACCTTTATTGAGTTTTCTTGTGCTTATATTACTATACTCTATTTATACCTATTCGAAGATCATTGGAACATGTAGCGAGAAATAAACCGCAGCGCATTAGGAAAACTATAACATTGAAAAGGCCTTGAAAATCTTCCGGAATAAGGTATTTTACACCATGACAAAGAATATATATTTAAGACGGATTTTGTAAAATGCAAACGAGAAATACCAATAAAGTACCAGTTACTCGACTTTTACACGACGATTTTACAAAAAAACCCAGAAAATATACAAAATGTGACATACACAAAGTTCAAAAACTTCATTAAACTAAGTTTATATAGAAAGCGTTATTATAATATTAAGGAATTTATGTTTGATAATAACTCCTGGGAAGGGTGATCGCTACCAAGCTATTTCTAATTTGTTTTGTATTCTTAATTGTAACGTACATGATCATAAGCTATTATTTGAAAAAAAAATTGTCCCGCTGGGTTCCTTGCTGGTTCTTCCCAGGACAGAGGTGTTTTTTTGCGAAATAGTGGTAAATGAAAAAAGTAACTTTCAATAAGTATTGTTTACAATCCATATTGAATAAAAAAGTTTCTGTTTGTGTTTCTGTTTCTGCCATTTTTTTTATAGAATAGGGTAACAAACGAGCACACAGTCCACCTCCACATGGTAAGTGGTTGCTGCGGCCCATAGACATCTACATCTATCTTCCATTGCAAATCAAAATGCAGATGCGTTGTCAGCCGTGAGGACTAAGATGGAATGCCTCTTTTCCAGTAAAAAGGGTCTCCGGTTCTCTACACTCACCATACGAAATACAGCAGCATTAAGCTACTATTTCACGCTGGTATTCCGTGAGAGCGTGGTCCTTCCCCGGTCGAGCCGACCCATTCGTGCTACAACTATACAATTAATATAGCTGCAGCTTGGCTCTACCACGTAAATACGATACGTTCTGCCGAGTTAAAGAAAAACATCAATCTATGTACCTATTACCAATATTTGTTTATACAATAACACAATACAAGGTCAAAGTGTATTTTGATACTTACTTACTTACTTACTTATCGTCACGCACAATCCCTAATGGGGTAGCCAGAGAGAACAGATCGCCAAGTGTCACGATCCTTACATACCTCTTTCGCTTCTTTCAGGTTCATTAACTTCTTCATACATGCACGTCTAGGTATCCGAGTACTCTTGACCCTCCCCTCTTCGAGCAATTTGCTCACCTGGTCTTCGAAAGTTAGTCTCGGTCTACCTCGACACCTTTTAATATTTACTTTCGCTCTATATATTTTCTTCACCATTCGGTCTTCACTCATTCGTTCAACGTGTCCAAACCATTGGAGTACGCCCCTATCAATTTTTGTGATAAGGTCATCTTTCAATCCTGCCATATTGCGAATCTCTTCGTTTCGCTTTCAGTCGGCTATGGTAACGCCACACATTTTACGAAGAGATCGCATCTCCACTGCATTCAACTTGCTTTTATGCTTCTTCTGGCATACCCAGGTTTCGCTGCCATATAAAAAAGTTTTGATAAAATTTTGATAATACATAGTTATGTTTATCTATGATTACAATGGTTAGCAATCATTAGTTATAATGTCTAAGATGACCTAATCTATTACAAAATTTGACTTGCAATACCTATCACCTCATGATGTTTTATTTTGTATATACGATAGTTAAATATAAGTCATACATCGAAATTATTTTCACAGAAGTATAGTCTAGTTTTTGTCAAATTTGTATTAGGGTATCTTCTTGCCAGTTTAACCAAGTATATCTTTTATTTAAATCAGTTGGCACTTGAATCCATAACTTCCCTGGCGTTCTTATGCTAGTAATTTTGCATTCAGGCATAACACACCAATGATAAAGATTATAACTCTTTATTATACATCCAAAAATATCTTAATCCTTTATTAATTTAAAACCCTAGGGCAATGACGTCACGTGACTATACGTATATATATATATATATATATATATATATATATATATATATATATACTTATATATATATATATATATATATATATATATATATATATATATATATATATATATATATACTTATATATATATGTACAAGAATTGCTCGTTTAAAGGTATAGGATTATATCAAAATTATAGTGGTGCATTATCACTCTAGGATTCATTTAAAACACTATTTGAAAAAGGGTGTAATACCCTAATGTATTTACCTATGAAAACTGACTCATAGGGGAGACAAACATCCCCATTTTTCTTAGTTAACATACTTATTAGTCGAGTGCCAACCGCAGTTTTCAAATACTTTGATGATCTTTTAATGATTGATATTTTGACACATTCTGTTATGAGCAATAAACTGCTGCCTATTTCTTATTTTAGTTTCCCTCTGTCAGAGGTATTCAAGTGGCAGACTCGTACCAGTAAGCGAGTCTAGAGTGGCCGCCCTCTAGATGCAGTGACGACCTGTTAAGACATGCAGGAAGTCGATAGATGCAGGTCTCTCAGCACAATGTTTTGTGGCATTCTTTAAAAGAAGTCTATGATCAGCAGTGGACATATGAAGGGCGGTATAAGTGATGAAGAAGATGATGATGAATCACATAATCATTCACGTAGTACTAAAGCGTAAACGAATTCTAGCAAACGAAATTCCGTATTCACATCTCATAAAACATCAGTAGTTACGTTGTACCAGTTCTGGCGCACTTGTAGAAAGGTTGTACCAGTTCTGGCGCACTGAGTCACGAGTGGTACAAGTACGACGTTCGTCGACTTACGATCCTAAACAAAAAAAAAAAAAAAAAAAAGGTTTTGGCATGCTCTGATCACGAATCTGCGGTCCATTTTTGCGTAGGATGCACGGTTCCGGAGATGTGCAGATCAATTAACTCTTATCTAATTGATATCCGCTGCGAGCCTCCACCGTCATTAGCGCTCCATTGTCCTTATCTACTTATCTATTGTCGATTGACTACCGTCATTATCTATTATTCGCAGCGTGTGGGTCGGCTTATGCTATTGTATTATACTCCTTTGTTCCTATCTACAACACTAATCTGAATCTACAATAAAACACATTACCTAATTTTGTTAAAATTTTTATTTATAAAATACAAAATCTTATTACTTATTATCTATAAAATAGGAGCGAAACATCTCATCCACTAACATATCGTCGTACAATGTGTTCTCTGTAAATATACTCGTAAAACTATGCATTGAACATCCCTGAAACTTATATAGCAAATACATTAAGCAATATTCGCCACAAACTGAAGTCCTATCAATATTCCAGTTCCATCTTTTACAATTTCGTACAGGTGCCCGTCCATATGAATCAAAATATTCACCGACGTCATTCGTATCGATATATAAAGCTACCCAATGTGACCCTGGTTTATCATCTGTACCCAAATTGCATATTACCTAGTCAGGTCATAAATTCTATCACATGTTTAATATAAAATAATTGAAACAAGTTTATTCATTATGTAACCATTTATATACCAAAATGAACTTAACAAAACATAGATTCTTATGACACTATAGTTTATTCAAAATGACCTCCGTAATTTTGAATACAGGCCTTCAATCTGCGCGGCCAGTCGTCTATCTCACCACGAACGAGGTCCATGTCATATCGGCGGCTGCCTTAATTAAAGATGTCTTGAGTGACTCGAAATTGGGATGAGGCTTTGAGCACGCCTTTTCCTCCAAGTGTTGCCATATCTTGTAATCTAACGGATTCAAATCTGGATTGGTCTTTGTGTCGGATGAAGTCGATTTCACGCGCCGCCAGCCGGTCTTTTTTTTTGTTTTTAAAGAACGTTACCTCCACACTAGGTTTTTCTCCTGTATCGTGGGGGGCAGTTTACAAACACAAATTTCACAAGGACAAACATCCAAACTCGGAACAATTACTTGTAGGTCGTACAAATACTTGTTCCGTGCGGGATTCGAACCCGCGACCCCCAAGCACAGCCACTCATTGCTAAGCCACTACGCCACGGAGCTGGCAAAAGTCCTGTGTGCTCTTCGCTCTATGAGCTGACGCCGAATCTTGTTGGAATACCCAGTGCCTGTTATTGAACATGGTATGAGAAACAGGTTACACAAGGTTCGTCAGGACTGTATTTTGATACACAACTGCATTCGTTTTTAACCTTTCTCACAAAAATGTACCTCTGTTAAGCCCCAATAAGAAACTCCCAACCACACCATGAGCGAGGATGGAAAATGACCCCGTTGGACACGCGGAATACGGTTGCTCGCTTCTTCACTACTGCGTGCGTACACCTTATCATTTTGTTTGTTGTAGCTCTCTTCTACGGTAAAAATTTTTTCATTCGAAAAAAGAATTTCCCGATATTTTTCCCGCGTACCGCTTCAACAAAGCGCGGCATCTCTTCAGTTTCAGATCCATTAGACGAGCATTCAAACGATGTCCTGTTTTTCTTCGATATGCCCGAAGCCCTAAGTCTTCATTTAACGCCGTGGTTCTGCTTAACCCCATCTGAAGGGCCAACAGTTTCTGCTTACGTTTGGGATTTCTTTGAATTCGCACCTTTACAGCTTTTATCACTGCTGGAGTCCTAACAAATCGAGGGCGACCACTTCTTGACCTGTCATCTACACTAGAGTCTTCATTGTATCGTTTGATGGTACGATAAACGAATCTTTTGGTTATATTCAAATTTTTCAGTATATCAAAAAATTTAATTGGCGTGTAATCGCAACTGCAACACGGTCTTTTTTAAGCGTCCACTCCATATGTAAAAATGAGTAAAATTCTAAAAAGTATACAGTTTTATTTTCATGAATAATTCGAATTCAATAAACTTTTTTGTGGCCAGCATTCTAAAAGGGTGCGTTTGGCAGAAAAAAGCGCTAGCAAGCGCTTATAAGCGCTGAAATAGTTTTCGGCCAGGCCACGATTGCTACTTCAGTAGCGCTGACACAATCCGCCATTTTGCTTATTTAATTTGTTTGTTTTGAAGTAGAGTTGATAAGTTGTTTTGTGCAATATTCGTTTTAAGTAATATAATGACATGAATAAACATATACATGTTATTAAAAATTCATGATTGGTAAGTTTTTAATATGAATACTTTACAAACATATATTTAAATTAGGTAAGGTTCCCCCGTTAAAACTAACATCGTGTCCTGGAGGAAAATAGCTACTTACGATTTGACAGCGCTTACCGCTTACGATCGCCATTTTGCTTACAAGCGCTTGCTAGCGCTTTTTTCTGCCAAACGCACCCAAAGAAAAGTTTTTACTGTGTGACAATACTTATGACCTGACTAGGTATGTACGTTGGTACGTGGGTGTACATGGACAGTCTGTTAGCAGCATAAACATTATTTTCTAGACTGGGGTGAATCTTTTTCAGATGTTGTTGTACATCTAGTGTATCCATGATATTACTGCTATTAGTAGATTACTACAGTACAATCTACTCAATGACTAACATAGGAATGATCAATTATGTGATTTCTAAATATTAAATTGCATTTTTTCCGTTATGCAAAACCTATTTGAGTCATCAATACACTGAATAAGACGCAACACGAAGAATGTGAGATAAGGTTGTTGACGCATAAAGTTATTATCAATTCTACTGTAGAAATTCTTTAGATTAGAATTATTACTTACTGGTACTATATAAGACCAAGCAACTGCAGTCATGGAGTTAGTGTATGGTCGTTTGACCGCAGTGTATCTATCAATAATACATTTGTGTTACTTCAACGCATCAAAGGCCATAGATGTAAGTGTTTAATCTATTGACAAACTTACCTTTCTTTCTGTTATTTTTTTACGTGTGTATGATTTTGAACGACAGGCCTGTTGGTCTAGTGGTTATTGACCCTGACTGTTATGCCGGAGGTCGTGGGTTCGATTCCCACCCAGGACAAATGCTTGTGTGATGAGCACGATCATTTGTTCTGTGTCTGGGTGTAATTTATCTATAATATTTATGTATTTAGAAATATATAAGTATGTTTATCAGTTGTCTAGTACCCATAACACAAGCTCTGCTTAGCTTGGGACTAGATGGCGTTGTGTGATAGTTGTGGAATATTATTATTATTATTATTATTTAGTGTTAACAAATTATATTTAAATATTTTGCGTGTGTATATGATTAAGCCGTGGTAGCTCAGATGATTAGCGCAAGCTGTAAATTTTACAGTACGTAACGCGGGTTCGATCCCCGCCGACACCAATTAAATTGTTAATTGCAATTTTAAGTGTTTATTCTATTGACACACTTACTTTTCTTTCTGTTATTTTCTTACGTGTGTATGATTTAGTGTTAACAAATTATATTTAAATATTGTGTGTGTATATGATTAAGCCGTGGTAGCTCAGATGGTTAGCGCAAGCTGTAAATTTTACAGTACGTAACGCGGGTTCGATCCCCGCCGACACCAATTAAATTGTTAATTGCAATTTTAAGTGTTTATTCTATTGACACACTTATTTTTCTTTCTGTTATTTTCTTACGTGTGTATGATTTAGTGTTAACAAATTATATTTAAATATTGTGTGTGTATATGATTAAGCCGTGGTAGCTCAGATGGTTAGCGCAAGCTGTAAATTTTACAGTACGTAACGCGGGTTCGATCCCCGCCGACACCACTTAAATTGTTAATTGCAATTTTAAGTGCTGATTTACCACGTGCTCGGCGGTGAAGGAAAACATTGTGAGGAAACCTGCATGTCTGAGAAAATTTCGAAGCCATGTGAAGTTCGCCAACACGCATTGAGACCGCGCCGCGGACATTTCCTAGCCATAAATACAAAGACAATAGCAGAAAGTAAAAAGTTAAAAAATACTTTTTTGATCATTAGTGAATGTGATTCTGTTTTCTTAAATTACAGGAAGAAAAGAGCAGAAGGAAGAAATGGGATGATGGGAAGTAATGAAGAATGAATTGTTATGTGAAGTTTGTTGGAACAAATATATTTTAGTCACGTGTAAATACTTTTAACATTTTGGTTCAAAATGACACAAAATCTAAAAAATATTAGATACATCATCGACATGGACGGATTTTACATTACATATCCTCATAAACATTTTCAATGTAGAGAAATGGCTATTCTAGACGTAAAACTATCTAATAAAAATGATTCGTTTATCGATCATTATTTGTTTCGGCCAAGTTATCCTTTCAATTATTTGTCGCCAAAAGACAAAAAAACTGTTCGTTATTGTGAAATACACGTGCACGGCATTCCATATTTTGATGTGACCGAAGAATTAAAATGTGCCTACAAACAAGAGAACATCATTCCCATACTAAATTGGTATATTAGAAATTTGTGCAAAGACGAAGTGATCGCATACAAAGGTGGTTCAACAGAAAAACAATTTTTAAAAATGTTGACGACGAATGATAGAATTTTTAATATTGAAGAATACAAATGTCCAAAATACAATGATTTGGTAAATGTCATAAATTTAAACAAACGTTATGTGTGTAATAATCATATATTTGCAAAAAATAAACACAAAATTTTACATTGTTCTTGTGACGAAGTGTGGGTTTTTTACAAGTGGTTATTACTTGAAAATAAAATTTTAAATTAATCATAAATTTTGTTTGATTTCCAAAAAAAAATTGTCATACTATACTATATAATACAAAGGTGGTTCAACAGGAAAACAATTTTTAAAAATGTTGATGACGAATGATAGAATTTTTAATATTGAAGAATACAAATGTTCAAAATATAATGATTTGGTAAATGTCATAAATTTAAACAAACGTTATGTGTGTAATAATCATATATTTGCAAAAAATAATCACAAAATTTTACATTGTTCTTGTGACGAAGTGTGGGTTTTTTACAAGTGGTTATTACTTGAAAATAAAATTTTAAATTAATCATATATTTTGTTTGATTTCCCAAAAACATTAGTTATAGTATACTATATAATACAAAATTGGTTCAACAGAAAAACAATTTTTAAAATTGTTGACGACGAATGATAGTTTTTATGAAATTTGTTACAAAATTTGACTTCCCACATACACTTGGTCCTGCCACAATAGCAGTACACGGATGTATAAAGTGAAACATTACACGTCTAAAGTTCTAAGGTGAAAAATAAAAAATGAAAGTGTTGGTGTAAACAATTCAAACAAAATTTATGATTAATTTAAAATTTTATTTTCAAGTAATAACCACTTGTAAAAAACCCACACTTCGTCACAAGAACAATGTAAAATTTTGTGATTATTTTTTGCAAATATATGATTATTACACACATAACGTTTGTTTAAATTTATGACATTTACCAAATCATTGTATTTTGGACATTTGTATTCTTCAATATTAAAAATTCTATCATTCGTCGTCAACATTAATATTGTGTAATTACAGTTTTATATGTTACGTATTTTAGTAGTACCTTAGTAGTCTGTATTTCGCGTTCAACATACGTAACATGTATGTCATAAATATAAAATCATTGTATTTTGGACATTTGTATTCTTCAATATTAAAAATTCTATCATTCGTCGTCAACATTTTTAAAAATTGTTTTTCTGTTGAACCAATTTTGTATTATATAGTATACTATAACTAATGTTTTTGGGAAATCAAACAAAATTTATAATTAATTTAAAATTTTATTTTCAAGTAATAACCACTTGTAAAAAACCCACACTTCGTCACAAGAACAATGTAAAATTTTGTGATTATTTTTTGCAAATATATGATTATTACACACATAACGTTTGTTTAAATTTATGACATTTACCAAATCATTGTATTTTGGACATTTGTATTCTTCAATATTAAAAATTCTATCATTCGTCGTCAACATTTTTAAAAATTGTTTTTCTGTTGAACCAATTTTGTATTATATAGTATACTATAGCTAATGTTTTTGGGAAACCAAAGAAAATTTATGATTAATTTAAAATTTTATTTTCAAGCAATAAACACTTGTAAAGAAACCCACACTTCGTCACAAGAACAATGTAAAATTTTGTGATTATTTTTTGCAAATATATGATTATTACACACATAACGTTTGTTTAAATTTATGACATTTACCAAATCATTGTATTTTGGACATTTGTATTCTTCAATATTAAAAATTCTATCATTCGTCGTCAACATTAATATTGTGTAATTACAGTTTTATATGTTACGTATTTTAGTAGTACCTTAGTAGTCTGTATTTCGCGTTCAACATACGTAACATGTATGTCATAAATATAAAATCATTGTATTTTGGACATTTGTATTCTTCAATATTAAAAATTCTATCATTCGTCGTCAACATTTTTAAAAATTGTTTTTCTGTTGAACCAATTTTGTATTATATAGTATACTATAACTAATGTTTTTGGGAAATCAAACAAAATTTATAATTAATTTAAAATTTTATTTTCAAGTAATAACCACTTGTAAAAAACCCACACTTCGTCACAAGAACAATGTAAAATTTTGTGTTTATTTTTTGCAAATATATGATTATTACACACATAACGTTTGTTTAAATTTATGACATTTACCAAATCATTGTATTTTGGACATTTGTATTCTTCAATATTAAAAATTCTATCATTTGTCGTCAACATTTTTAAAAATTGTTTTTCTGTTGAACCAATTTTGTATTATATAGTATACTATAACTAATGTTTTTGGGAAATCAAAGAAAATTTATGATTAATTTAAAATTTTATTTTCAAGCAATAAACACTTGTAAAGAAACCCACTTTTCGTCACAAGAACAATGTAAAATTTTGTGATTATTTTTTGCAAATATATGATTATTACACACATAACGTTTGTTTAAATTTATGACATTTACCAAATCATTGTATTTTGGACATTTGTATTCTTCAATATTAAAAATTCTATCATTCGTCGTCAACATTAATATTGTGTAATTACAGTTTTATATGGTACGTATTTTAGTAGTACCTTAGTAGTCTGTATTTCGCGTTCAACATACGTAACATGTATGTCATAAATATAAAATCATTGTATTTTGGACATTTGTATTCTTCAATATTAAAAATTCTATCATTCGTCGTCAACATTTTTAAAAATTGTTTTTCTGTTGAACCAATTTTGTATTATATAGTATACTATAACTAATGTTTTTTGGAAATCAAACAAAATTTATGATTAATTTAAAATTTTATTTTCAAGTAATAACCACTTGTAAAAAACCCACACTTCGTCACAAGAACAATGTAAAATTTTGTGTTTATTTTTTGCAAATATATGATTATTACACACATAACGTTTGTTTAAATTTATGACATTTACCAAATCATTGTATTTTGGACATTTGTATTCTTCAATATTAAAAATTCTATCATTCGTCGTCAACATTTTTAAAAATTGTTTTTCTGTTGAACCACCTTTGTATGCGATCACTTCGTCTTTGCACAAATTTCTAATATACCAATTTAGTATGGGAATGATGTTCTCTTGTTTGTAGGCACATTTTAATTCTTCGGTCACATCAAAATATGGAATGCCGTGCACGTGTATTTCACAATAACGAACAGTTTTTTTGTCTTTTGGCGACAAATAATTGAAAGGATAACTTGGCCGAAACAAATAATGATCGATAAACGAATCATTTTTATTAGATAGTTTTACGTCTAGAATAGCCATTTCTCTACATTGAAAATGTTTATGAGGATATGTAATGTAAAATCCGTCCATGTCGATGATGTATCTAATATTTTTTAGATTTTGTGTCATTTTGAACCAAAATGTTAAAAGTATTTACACGTGACTAAAATATGTTTGTTCCAACAAACTTCACATAACAATTCATTCTTCATTACTTCCCATCATCCCATTTCTTCCTTCTGCTCTTTTCTTCCTGTAATTTAAGAAAACAGAATCACATTCACTAATGATCAACTAATGACTGTCATTGTCAAAAAAGTATTTTTTAACTTTTTACTTTCTGCTATTGTCTTTGTATTTATGGCTAGGAAATGTCCGCGGCGCGGTCTCAATGCGTGTTGGCGAACTTCACATGCCTTCGAAATTTTCTCAGACATGCAGGTTTCCTCACAATGTTTTCCTTCACCGCCGAGCACGTGGTAAATCAGCACTTAAAATTGCAATTAACAATTTAAGTGGTGTCGGCGGGGTTCGAACCTGGGTCGCGTACTGTGAAATTTACAGCTTGCGCTAACCATCTGAGCTGCCACGGCTTAATCATATACACACACAATATTTAAATATAATTTGTTAACACTAAATCATACACACGTAAGAAAATAACAGAAAGAAAAATAAGTGTGTCAATAGAATAAACACTTAAAATTGCAATTAACAATTTAATTGGTGTCGGCGGGGATCGAACCCGCGTTACGTACTGTAAAATTTACAGCTTGCGCTAACCATCTGAGCTACCACGGCTTAATCATATACACACACAATATTTAAATATAATTTGTTAACACTAAATCATACACACGTAAGAAAATAACAGAAAGAAAAGTAAGTGTGTCAATAGAATAAACACTTAAAATTGCAATTAACAATTTAATTGGTGTCGGCGGGGATCGAACCCGCGTTACGTACTGTAAAATTTACAGCTTGCGCTAATCATCTGAGCTACCACGGCTTAATCATATACACACACAAAATATTTAAATATAATTTGTTAACACTAAATAATAATAATAATAATAATATTCCACAACTATCACACAACGCCATCTAGTCCCAAGCTAAGCAGAGCTTGTGTTATGGGTACTAGACAACTGATAAACATACTTATATATTTCTAAATACATAAATATTATAGATAAATTACACCCAGACACAGAACAAATGATCGTGCTCATCACACAAGCATTTGTCCTGGGTGGGAATCGAACCCACGACCTCCGGCATAACAGTCAGGGTCACTAACCACTAGACCAACAGGCCTGTCGTTCAAAATCATACACACGTAAAAAAATAACAGAAAGAAAGGTAAGTTTGTCAATAGATTAAACACTTACATCTATGGCCTTTGATGCGTTGAAGTAACACAAATGTATTATTGATAGATACACTGCGGTCAAACGACCATACACTAACTCCATGACTGCAGTTGCTTGGTCTTATACAGTACCAGTAAGTAATAATTCTAATCTAAAGAATTTCTACAGTAGAATTGATAATAACTTTATGCGTCAACAACCTTATCTCACATTCTTCGTGTTGCGTCTTATTCAGTGTATTGATGACTCAAATAGGTTTTGTATAACGGAAAAAATGCAATTTAATATTTAGAAATCACATAATTGATCATTCCTATGTTAGTCATTGAGTAGATTGTACTGTAGTAATCTACTAATAGCAGTAATATCATGGATACACTAGATGTACAACAACATCTGAAAAAGATTCACCCCAGTCTAGAAAATAATGTTTATGCTGCTAACAGACTGTCCATGTACACCCACGTACCAACGTACATACCTAGTCAGGTCATAAGTATTGTCACACAGTAAAAACTTTTCTTTGGGTGCGTTTGGCAGAAAAAAGCGCTAGCAAGCGCTTGTAAGCAAAATGGCGATCGTAAGCGGTAAGCGCTGTCAAATCGTAAGTAGCTATTTTCCTCCAGGACACGATGTTAGTTTTAACGGGGGAACCTTACCTAATTTAAATATATGTTTGTAAAGTATTCATATTAAAAACTTACCAATCATGAATTTTTAATAACATGTATATGTTTATTCATGTCATTATATTACTTAAAACGAATATTGCACAAAACAACTTATCAACTCTACTTCAAAACAAACAAATTAAATAAGCAAAATGGCGGATTGTGTCAGCGCTACTGAAGTAGCAATCGTGGCCTGGCCGAAAACTATTTCAGCGCTTATAAGCGCTTGCTAGCGCTTTTTTCTGCCAAACGCACCCTTTTAGAATGCTGGCCACAAAAAAGTTTATTGAATTCGAATTATTCATGAAAATAAAACTGTATACTTTTTAGAATTTTACTCATTTTTACATATGGAGTGGACGCTTAAAAAAGACCGTGTTGCAGTTGCGATTACACGCCAATTAAATTTTTTGATATACTGAAAAATTTGAATATAACCAAAAGATTCGTTTATCGTACCATCAAACGATACAATGAAGACTCTAGTGTAGATGACAGGTCAAGAAGTGGTCGCCCTCGATTTGTTAGGACTCCAGCAGTGATAAAAGCTGTAAAGGTGCGAATTCAAAGAAATCCCAAACGTAAGCAGAAACTGTTGGCCCTTCAGATGGGGTTAAGCAGAACCACGGCGTTAAATGAAGACTTAGGGCTTCGGGCATATCGAAGAAAAACAGGACATCGTTTGAATGCTCGTCTAATGGATCTGAAACTGAAGAGATGCCGCGCTTTGTTGAAGCGGTACGCGGGAAAAATATCGGGAAATTCTTTTTTCGGATGAAAAAATTTTTACCGTAGAAGAGAGCTACAACAAACAAAATGATAAGGTGTACGCACGCAGTAGTGAAGAAGCGAGCAACCGTATTCCGCGTGTCCAACGGGGTCATTTTCCATCCTCGCTCATGGTGTGGTTGGGAGTTTCTTATTGGGGCTTAACAGAGGTACATTTTTGTGAGAAAGGTTAAAAACGAATGCAGTTGTGTATCAAAATACAGTCCTGACGAACCTTGTGTAACCTGTTTCTCATACCATGTTCAATAACAGGCACTGGGTATTCCAACAAGATTCGGCGTCAGCTCATAGAGCGAAGAGCACACAGGACTTTTGCCAGCTCCGTGGCGTAGTGGCTTAGCAATGAGTGGCTGTGCTTGGGGGTCGCGGGTTCGAATCCCGCACGGAACAAGTATTTGTACGACCTACAAGTAATTGTTCCGAGTTTGGATGTTTGTCCTTGTGAAATTTGTGTTTGTAAACTGCCCCCCACGATACGGGAGAAAAACCTAGTGTGGAGGTAACGTTCTTTAAAAACAAAAAAAAAGACTGGCTGGCGGCGCGTGAAATCGACTTCATCCGACACAAAGACCAATCCAGATTTGAATCCGTTAGATTACAAGATATGGCAACACTTGGAGGAAAAGGCGTGCTCAAAGCCTCATCCCAATTTCGAGTCACTCAAGACATCTTTAATTAAGGCAGCCGCCGATATGACATGGACCTCGTTCGTGGTGAGATAGACGACTGGCCGCGCAGATTGAAGGCCTGTATTCAAAATTACGGAGGTCATTTTGAATAAACTATAGTGTCATAAGAATCTATGTTTTGTTAAGTTCATTTTGGTATATAAATGGTTACATAATGAATAAACTTGTTTCAATTATTTTATATTAAACATGTGATAGAATTTATGACCTGACTAGGTAATATGCAATTTGGGTACAGATGATAAACCAGGGTCACATTGGGTAGCTTTATATATCGATACGAATGACGTCGGTGAATATTTTGATTCATATGGACGGGCACCTGTACGAAATTGTAAAAGATGGAACTGGAATGTTGATAGGACTTCAGTTTGTGGCGAATATTGCTTAATGTATTTGCTATATAAGTTTCAGGGATGTTCAATGCATAGTTTTACGAGTATATTTACAGAGAACACATTGTACGACGATATGTTAGTGGATGAGATGTTTCGCTCCTATTTTATAGATAATAAGTAATAAGATTTTGTATTTTATAAATAAAAATTTTAACAAAATTAGGTAATGTGTTTTATTGTAGATTCAGATTAGTGTTGTAGATAGGAACAAAGGAGTATAATACAATAGCATAAGCCGACCCACACGCTGCGAATAATAGATAATGACGGTAGTCAATCGACAATAGATAAGTAGATAAGGACAATGGAGCGCTAATGACGGTGGAGGCTCGCAGCGGATATCAATTAGATAAGAGTTAATTGATCTGCACATCTCCGGAACCGTGCATCCTACGCAAAAATGGACCGCAGATTCGTGATCAGAGCATGCCAAAACCTTTTTTTTTTTTTTTTTTTTTTTTTAGGATCGTAAGTCGACGAACGTCGTACTTGTACCTTTCTACAAGTGCGCCAGAACTGGTACAACGTAACTACTAACATCATGATTGTAATATTCTCTTCAAGAGTAGGGATTTGCGTTAGCATAATATTGCTATAATAAAAACACTTAATACTAAGCACAAATACTGTCACCACTGAGAGGACACGAGCACATATGAAGGACTCATACCATTTTGTAAGATAAAAGACCTATATCTTGCCGACAGTGAAACTATGATTAGTTTTGATGTCCAGTCACTTTTTTACACCTACCTGCCTACCTATCCACGACTGCATTTCAATTGTGACTAGGAAACTATAAGAAAACAACATGCCTGCGGAATATGCAGTACTACTCAGACATTGCCTCACAACTGACTATCTATTGAAGGAAGGAAGAGTTCTACATGCAAGTAGATGGAGGGGCGATGAGCTCACCTGTATCTCCCACTGTCGCCGATATATTCATGGAGGCCCAGCTTTTTTGATAGGCCAGAGTTTGTGATAGGTGCCAGCGTTTCATACACACTTTAAGCGAACGCAGATATTTTTTTTTATAAAACTCTAATGACAAAGGCATTTATAGTTCACCTGATAGTAAGTGCTATCTGCAGCCCACAGACACCTGAAAATGAAAACAACTTCATTCAAAGCAGGCTATAGATACGTTATCACAACTAGCGACTCAGGTGTATTGCCTAATGGCGTACACACTTCTGTATAACTGGGTAAGAGAGTGGTACGAAGGACTCATAGTCAGAAAAGGAGTCCCATTAGCTACTCTAAAGAGCGTGTGTGTATGGTATACACGCCGAACACTTATAAATTCAGGAAAGAAGCATTCACACAAAAAATGTCCTTTCAAACAAATGATAAATTTGGTTAATTTCTTGTGTTACAGCGCTGACAAACTTTTAATAGCGCATTTAAGAATGCCTTGAATGTATGTGTTACAATAATGGCGCCCTTACGTGTTCGCCCTAGACATATGAAACTTGGTATATTCTTAACTGTATAAAAGTCACGAAATAAGACATTTTCTGGTTTGATTTTGTATAACAATGGGAAATCATCCCATTGTTGACATATGTCTCAAAACGCGACGTTAATGTGATAAGCCACCTACGCTTTGCTTTGAATTTGTTATAGAGATTTGATTAAGGATGATATCTTGTAAAATAAAACATTATAAAAGCTAATAAAATTACATTTATACCAAATAGGATGTATGCATGTAACATATTCAAATCATTTCATTCATTTCACCGACAGTACGCATTTCGCTGAAATTGGGACGGGTTGTGAGTGGAGTTAACGAGGGACTCTCTAGCGTATGCCACTCACATATGGGTGGAGACCAGCGAGAACAATGGTGACTCGTAGGCGTTTGACAGGCTTTAGCACGCTAGCCTTTTGGATAAATTTCTGGCTTGTCTACCGGTGTGATTAACTTGGTGTAGGACTCTAAGTTAACGATCTCTTTAAGTCGTTGCCGAGGTCTGTTCGTCCCGCCCTATGACGGCTAGCGCCAGAGTTCTTCAGAGAAAGTTCTTTATTCCTGTTGCCATTGGATGTACGTGCGGATTGACAGTTGTGGAGAGATACTTGCAGAATGCTCGGAATAGTCTGGATCAAATCCAGTACGTTTCCTTAAACAATCGGACAACCAGGTGGTTGGCGGGTCTTCTCCCCTTTGTTGTCAACATGACATGTATTCGAACCAAATAATAGTAGTCTTTTTAATTCAAGTCAGTTGAGAAATGAAGAAGAATAATTTGCCTTTCTGACTTTTTATTCGATTACAATCTGGGAGTCTTCCATGTAAGATTGATTGTTTTTTTACTGATTTTATTACGTTAAGATAGTAAGTACCCTTTAGGGCTTTATTTTCTCTTACTACCGGTGAGATTGTAGTGAAGTACTAGATTATAAAAGTAAAAAAAAATTGTTTCCCGTTCACCTGATCGACAGATCAGCGTAGAGGATTTTTTCCTATTTATTATACATATTTTGACAAAATAAAAAAGTGAAGTTGCTCGCTGCTGATGATATGAGGGGCTGATTCATTTCTCGCTTAAAGTGATACATAGCCATTCAGTGACGCCCCCGAACGGGTTCCCGCCTTGTCGTGGCGGGGGGGCTTGGTAGCCGTGGCTTGGTCTCCCACGGTGAACAAAGAGGAACCCGCGTGGCTGGCCCGAGGTGAAGGGCCGGCCTGAGGTGGCCACTCCGAGTGGGCTTGGGGAGCCCACTTCGGATGTGTGCTGGTGGACTGCAGCGAGTGGGGACTTCGCACCCTCTACCGCTGCAGCCGAGGTGGAGTCGCGGAGGAAGAGGAGTGTTGGTATGGCGATGCGCCACTCGCCCTATCCTCCGCGACTCAAACGGGGCCGCACGGTTGATGCGGTGGTGATGGGGCTGCGGGGGGAGAGGATTGTCGGTATTGCGAGGCGCCGCTCTCCCTATCCTCCGCAGCCGAATCTTGGTTGGCGGCGGAGCCATAGACCAGATCCGCCGCTGGGGTCGGGCGGGCTAGTACTTCTAAGTGCTCGTTTTTCCTGGCCCCATGGCCTTCGCGCATCGGACGCGGGGGCGTCTGTTGCGCATATGTAATTGGAGGCCGTGGAGGAAGGCGTGCCATGTGTTCTGGTGCGCCTTACTTGGGAAGGAGAACGAGAGGAATATTCCTCTCCCGAGGAGGTGCTGCCATGGGGCGGCAGTCGCTGGTAGGGCCGCGGAAGTGTGCGAAAGCGTTCCCGTAGCCCTGCCAATATGCGACGAAGGTGGAACACCATGGGGTTTTAGTCGGTGCGAGTCCGACATAACCCGTCCTTGCCCCCGCGAGGCGGGTATGCGTAGGCATTTCCCCATGTTAAAAAAAAGCCATTCAGCGAGGAAACGCAGCTAGAGTTCTTGGCACTACAGCGCGAGAACTGTATGATTATTTAAAATTTTAGAATGAGATTTTTATTCGCGGTAATAAATAATAAATTAAAAGAGAAACCAATCTAAATGTTATACGTGGTAGAGCCATGCTGCAGTTATATTTATACTATAGTTATAGCGGCACGACCGCGGAAGGACCACGCTCTCACAGAATACCAGCGTAAAATAGTAGCCTAATGCTGTTGTGTTACGTATTGTGAGTGTAGAGAACCGAAGACCCTTTTTACTGGTAACAAGGCATTCCATCTTAGTCCGCGCGGATGACAACACATCTGCATTTTGATTTGTAATCGAGGATAGATGTAGATATCTATGGGCCGCAGCAACCACTTGCCATCAGGTGAACTGTGTGCTTGTTTGTCACCATATAAAAAAAATCATTCAAATTCTTTATGCGATTTCTCTTAAACTTGTATTGGTTAAATTTTCGAATCTCAGAAATTGAATATTTCTATATATAGATAGTCCTATCGAATAACTGTTCTCAGGCTGTTGTTATAGCTGAGCAGCCCTCAGGCTTTGTAGGTATCCCATATGAAGTCCCACAGGGCTCGATATTGGGTCCAGATGACTGGCTTTACATTTTCTAAGTTCTTTACGTATGCGGACGACACTAAAATTGACACTTATATTAAGACTGAGGTAAATGCACAACAACTTCGTAAATACATAAACCGGTTTTGATGTTTTACCGTGATAACTTTATTAGTGTTAACGTGTCTAAATGTTATTTAATTACCTTCACCCGTAAACGATATAAAATTGAATATCGATATAAATTAGATAAAATATCTTTGAAATTTGCTTACCAAACCAAATATCTTAACGTTATATTTGATTCCAAAATGCTTACGTCTAATCATATCACGGTAATGGTTACGTCCTTTTTAAGATTTCGAAGATGTATTAAAGGTATGTATTATTTTCTATGTGCAAAGCAGTTTGGAGTATGGTTGTTACTTCAAATAATGCAAATTACTTGTCATTTTTGCCATAAAATGCTACCGATATGTTAGAAATGTAAATATTTACTTGGCTTTATAATTATTACAAACATGATGTTGGTTCTTAGATAATATAAATGAAAAACATTCTTTTGATATATGTTTATATATTCGACGTGCTCTTACTTCCAGGTAATAAGTTTTGAGTAGATTTTTGAAGAAAAAATAAAGAAAACCACAGATGTCCCCAGCGCTCTGTCAGCATATTACGCATACACATCTTCGTGGCTGTCATACGGTGTCATATTGTGGGGAAATAGTAAAGATGCACAGCAATTATTTATAATGCAAAAAAAATTTATAAGAATCTTGGCAAACATAAAAATTCCAGAAAGTTGTAAGCCACACTTCTAAAAGTTTAAAATTTTGACTTTGACGTCTATTTATATTTGGGAAACATGCAAATTTGTAAAAAAACCACCCAGAACTATTTACCAAATTAAGCCAAACAAATTACAAATACTCAATTAGACCAAATAAGAATAGGCTACTATTGCCGAAATCTACTCTTGCTTTGCATAGCTCTAGTCCCTACTGTATGACAGTTAAATTTTTTAATAACCTTCCAAATGACATAAAAAATTTAACGAATACTACACTATTTTTATCCAAATTAAAGTTATATTTAATTGAAAAATGTTTCTATAATTTAAATGAATATTTTGATACAAATATTATTTAATTTATGTCGACAACTTCGGCCTGTGCCTATCTAATTTAATTTAATTTTGTTATTCAATTGTTATTTTTTACTTAATTTTATTTTTACTTATAATAATAATAATTACTTTTTACTTGACATTGTGATTATGAATTAAATTAAATTTACAGAAATTTAAAATAATATAATCTAATAATGTAATGTATTAATAAAATCTAATATTGTACTTTAAAAATAATAATTTAATATTTTATAATTGCTACGCCCAAACTGGGTTCAAATGCGGACTTTTTTAAACATAACATTTATTGTAACCATTTGATTGCAATAAAGACTATGACTATGACTATGACTATGAAAAAAGGGACTACTTTTTTTCTTCAAAAATCTACTCAAAACTTATTACCTGGAACTCCCATCATAATTGTCTTCCTCAATTTTATCTATCCCAAATCTATCCTACATGTCCTCGACTGTCATCATCTTGTGTGTATTTATATATTATTTTTTTACTTAACTTTCAAATTTATGTACACCTGCCCTATTTGTAATTCACTGTAAACTACAGGTCTTTGCTAAACAAGGGTTGTCTGGAAGAAATCGCTTTCAAAGCAATAAGACCGCCTGTTGTACTTTCTATATATATATTTCATTTTGTCTCTTGTGTATTAGTGTACAATAAAGAATATATTGATTGATTTATTCATCGATTGACTAAGATGGAATGTCTCGATTCTAGTAAAAAGAGTCTCCGGTTCTCTACATTCACCATGCGAAACATAACGGCATAACGCTGTTGTTTTACGCTGGTGTTTTGTGAGAATTTTGCTTTTTATAGGTACACTCGTTTATTGTAGTAATTTTAAGCATTCTAACAAACTTGATCTCTAATTTCATTATACGTGTTCCTCTTATAAATTTAATAAAAGTTATTATTTTATATTTAATCTATATCTTAATATATTTTAAGTGATACATTTATTATCCGATTGCCCCAGAGGGAGGGTAATGGTTTTCGAAAGTGGATAGGTATGTCTATTTTTTGGAAATCTATAGCCAAAATGGCTTAAAGAATCCCAACATATGGCGTGATGTTAGAATAGTCTTAGTTGGGAACCGAAAAAACTTTCTTTTTCAAAAAACTTTTTAAGCGGAGTCGGGTTTTAATTACTATTTTTACCTTTGGGCTTGTTAGACTTTCTATTCCCTCAAATTCAAATCGATCAAACGGAAAAAACTTCTACTGATGAGACAAACGATATTCATCCATTTAAGGTGGAACTTTCCTAACGCAGTGAACAAAATGCTTTTTTAACGAGCGTCTTTGTGTCTCGAGAAGTTACACAGTGGACCGTCTTACTTTGAACAATCGTATAAATAGGTCAACGATGTTATGAGAGTTTCAGTGTTCTTAAAAGCTATTTTTAACAAATTTAAACAAAATACACGATATTTTTTCTACTGATAGTGTGTTCTGTGTGACCCTTCAGTAAATTTTTGATCAATCTTGGTTGGATTGGATATAATCTTGGTTATATCATGGCAAGAGAGAACACACTTGACTACTTAAGGCACTTGGATAGAGCTTTACTGGACTTATCACTAGCGTCTGCTTTTCGAGGTAAAGCAAAATCTTCTCCCCCACTTCGTAACTAGCCTATCCAAAACTGGTTTGATTTTATAACGAGTAAGATATGAAGAACATAGAGTAACGCTTGTCCATCTTCATTACAGTCTTTCACAAATCTTCTGTTGAGCCTAGCCCAAGGAATGCTGCGAAACACGATACCGACTCAACTGCGTTCATCGACTTCCTCTTCCTACATGTCTTGCCAGGTCGCCACTTCATCTAGCGAGGGGCTGCCTTAGGTATAGGGAAAGGAATGTATTTTGGAATACTGCAGGCAATTTGGAATAGGAGGTTTTCACAGAAACCTCAAGGTCATTGAACATTAGAGATAGGCGCCATTTCTCGCCTATCTTTTTTAACGTTGCCATAAACATACAAATTTCCATGATGCCGATAAAATACCAAATTGTTAAGGTACGTGTTCGAAAATTTTTGAGGTACTTGTTTAACCAATTTGTATCGCCACAATTGGTTATGTTCAGATGGTTTAGCTTTATGTATACTATAAAATGGACCATAAATTTTACGTATTGACTTTGATTTCAGCACTTTGTCAACAAATGACACGAGGTTATATCCGACCACGTGTTATTGCTAATTTGGAATACCCGATATGATAATGATTTGGAATACCAAAATGGTATTCCAAATAACTTTCAGTCAAGTTACGGACTGATTTTAAAGAGTTGTTCTTTATAATATCATTTTCATTTATAAGTGTCATACATTTTCTTCTAAAACCATGGCGTAATAATACCTAATATAACTAAGTAATGCATTGTAAATATAATTAGGAATACCTCTATTTCAAAATACCTGCATCACATGTCGAATACTGAATTCTGACATTTTGCGTTCAACCTAAAATTTTACCTAGTAGTCATGATTAGTTGTATTAGATAGCTCGTAGATTAGCTCGTAGAGTAGCTTTGGTTTCCTGGAAGAGATCGCTATGTAGCGATAAGGCCGCCAAATTGTACTTACATAATATTATAATCTGCTTTGTGTTTTGTTATCTGTATATTTATTTGTGGTGTACAATAAAAGTATATTCATTCATTCATTCATTGATTAATAGTTTATGAATTTTGCTTCAATTTAATAAAGGTTTCATTTCCTTAAACCCTACAGAGAAAATTACACAGGCCTAAAACAAAATGGTATTCCAAATTACCCTCCTTTTCCACTACTTACTGACCTATGGGACTGCCTCTTCAGAACTTTTCGTTCCCATCGCTTGTCAGTTTTTCAAGCTATATGGCGGGCCCATTGCTACATCACTTATGACAAAATATTATATTTCAATAGTTCTAAACCGTTGCATCGAGAAATAATGTCAAATTTTATGTAATACCACAAAACTGACAGAAAATTCCAATTGATATGATAGCTTATTTCTAAAATTATTGTATTAAAGACATTTAAGAAAACAACTTTATTATTTCCCGTTATATTCTGTTATAAAAAAATGTAGAAATATTAATTGAATATTGTACTTTAAATTTGAACTACGAGAAATCAAATTTGAGGTTATTTTTTTAATTGAGTTGGGATAACAAGCGAACACAGTCCTCCTGATGGCAAGTGCATGCTGTGGCCTGAAATCAATAATCAAAATGCATATGCGTTGTTAGTTTTGACCCCGAGGACTAACATGGAATGCCTCATTTTGAGAAAAAAGGGTCTTCAGTTCTTTACGCCCAGCATACAAAGCAAAGCAACATATAAGCTGCTACTTTACACTGATATTTTTTAGGAACGTGGAGCTTGAGCGGCGAAAGATGACCTATTATTACTACAAATATAATACAGCAAATGGTTCCACCACATGTAAAATTTTTCTTTGCTATCTCGTGTATTCTTTTATATAATTTGTAGAAGAACAAAGAAATATAAAATTTGATAACAACCGATAATACTACGGCACTACATTTCAAGTTGAAAGGCAGAGCCGTGGTAGCTCAGATGGTTAACGCTCGCTGTAAATATAACAGAACGCGAGTAACCCGGGTTCGATCCCCGCTGGCACCAATGAAATTGATAGTTGCATTTTTAAGTGCTGATTTACCAACCTGCGCGGCGGTGAAGGAAAACATCGTGAGGAAACCTGCATATCTGAGGAAAAGGAAAAAATATTTGTAAGACATGTGAAGTTCGCCAACACGTATTGGGGTTGCACGGCGTACACTTACTTGCCCTAAAACCCTCTCAGAAATGAAGGGAGGCCCGTGCCCAGCGGTGGGATGTATACATGCTGTAACTTTTACATTTCAAGTGACACCGAAACCATGCTTGACTTCCTCAGGTCGTAAAAGATCAGCGTTATTACTCATCATCCATTATTTCTCAAGCTGATTTCCTCACGAAGTTTTTCTTCTCCACCGAGCACGGAGTAAATCGGCACTTAAAATTTCAATTAACAATTTCAATTTCAATTGCCATTTCAGTTTTATAAATAAAATTAGAAAACGTCGAATGAAATTGAAACCAGAACTGTAAATTTTTGAATTTTGATTTTAATTGTTGGGTATCTACAAACCTATCCTTATTATCCCTAAAAATAACAACGCAATTTGAAAAACAACAACAACTTACTGACCCGTATTGTGTAATTGTAATTGCATATTGTTGAAACTAAGCCATATTTTAATTACCTACGTGAAATAGTGTCTGAGGAAATTAGTCTGTGAGAAAACAGTAAAATAGCTGCTTTGGCTCGCCGCTTACTTAGCGATCAACCACCGTAACACAGAATAAATAATAGTACTACGTAACCGTAGAGTCACAGACTAAATAATAGTACTACGTAGCGGAGTCTACTTCACCTGAGGATGCCTCGTGTGGAGGCGAAACACGTGTCGTGGTACCGTCGGTGGGATGTCTTTCCTAGTGTAGTGGTGTTGGGAGTAGTGGTGCTGGGATTAGTGGTGACAGGCATAGTGCACGCAATTGAGTGAGGGCGGGAAGTGCTTTTTAAACCAGGTGAGACACATTATTTTATTTCATTGAGCGGATGTGGGCAAAGTAATTGTTACTAACTTTAAGTAAGCAAAAGTTCCGTTTATGCTGCTTTGACAAGGAATACTCAAAGAAATATTCACGTATTTGAATTCGGAAGTTTGTACTAAGATATAGATAATTTTATTACGCCACCAGACTGACTTGTAAACAATTTTTCGATGAAATAAGAATTTTCGCTCGTGTACCCAACTTATTCATTGTAAATACAATTAGGTTGCTTCGTTACTACGTCCGTGTGCTTAATCAAATTCTAATAAGAATTTTTCGGAAAGATGGAGATAAAATGTAGAAAGGAAGGGATAAATGGTATATTACGCCAATGTTTACTTTTTGTCAGACCAGGATCGAAAGTTCTATTTAAATTCAAGTAATATAATTTATTCTCAAAGTATTATTACATATAATTTTGACGTTTCAAAACTCTAGAGCTAGAATTTTGACGCATGTGTACTAGAAATTTGAGGTACCAAATTACGTATCGTATCAAATTAATAAACCATTGAATCGGGAGACAATGTGGCACTTTCGTCCCTGTAAATAGGGTCAAAATACGAACTTTCGATCAAGGTATGATAAAAATATAGATTTTATCGCTCCCCGAATATGTGATGGTCCTCAGCTTTGTCTCCAACTAGTTTTATGCAATTTTTTTTTTACTTAAAGCTAGTTGGAGACACAGCAGGTCAATAGTGAGCCTATTTTTAACAAAATAAAAATAAAATTGCCACACTTGCTGAATAAAAATAAAAAAGTTTTTATTTTTATTCAGCTGTTCTCAGCAAGATACTGCTGCTCATCACAGGGGTCATTTTCCTCTTTGTCGCCTCTTACGACACCCACGGGAAGATATGGGGTAGTGGATATTCTTTCATCGCTACTACACGGTAAAGAAACAGTACAAACACATAACATAATAACATAAACACTCACTCTTGTCACCCAGAGGGGTAGGCAGAGACTACGAACTTCCATTTGACACGATCCTGACGTACCTGTCTCGCCTCCTTTACATCCATATATCAACGCATACACGCTCGTCGGTTAAGGGTACTCCTAATGTGGGCCACATTTTCAAAATATCGCCAATTTGGTTGATGAACCTACCTCTATTGCGTCCCTTCCCGACTCTGCCGTTCACATCTGCAATATAAATTTGCTTTGTCACTCTTCCCTCATTCATTCTTTCTACATGACCAAACCACCGACGCATTCCTTTCTTAATCCTGGTCACAACATCATCTTGCATACCACATCTTTCTCTTATCACGCAATTTCTCACCCTGTCATTCAGATTCAGCCCTAGCAACTTCTGAAAGACCGCATTTCTACAGCATTTATTCTACTTTCGTGCTTCTTCTGCCACACCCAACTTTCACTATCATACATTAAAGTAGGGATTAACACAGCATTATGAACTACCATACGTGTCTTTTTTGTCAAATTCTGATTTTTAATAATAGAGTGTAGAGCCCATGGACTCTATTTCTACTAACCGTAATTAATAGTACATACCGACAGCAAAACTAAAAAATTATAATTTCCACATAATAGGATTGCAATATGTACATGTTTGTGTATCTTAGAAACGATTTCGGAAGCTATTAAGTAAAAACTATTTTATATTCGGTTTGTTCTTTGTGTTCACTGGTTTGTACTTTCAATTAAAATTTTGATTATTTTTCAAATATTTAATATTCAATGAGTAATAATTATACAATTCCTTCTCGGGCATCCGCTATATTATTATATATGGGACGCCCATAAATTAAATTGGGGATATATTAAAGATGGGCCAAATTATAAGTACCCTTAATCTACGAGCTGTTTGCTTTTAACGACAAATAAGCGAGAGGTGTGTCAGGTTTCAGGTGTCAGGAAGTCCAAAGTTCCTGCATTCTTCTCTTGTCAACAATTTTATAAAATAAGGGTGACAAACGAGCACACAGTTCACCTGTGGATGTGGATGCTGTGGCACATAGACATCTACATCTGTCTTCTATATAGAATCAAAATTGCTTTGTCACCACTGAAAACTTAGAGTGCCTCGTTTCCAGTAAAAAGGTTCACCGGTTCTTTACATTCACCATACGATACACAGCAGCATTAAGCTGCTATTTCACGCTGGTATTCTGTGAGAGCGTGGTCCTTCCCCGTTTGAGTCAACCTTTGCCTTGTGCTGCAACCACAATATAGCGGGAACATGTCAATACCACGTGAGAGTTATGTTTAAAATATAGCGTTTACTTTAGGTTTATTTATTTAACTAACTTCATTTACACATTTATTTACATAGTTGGACTTAAAGCCTAAGTTATTCTTTAACGGTCTACCCCAGAGTAGTGCAGAGATAAAAGAGGTCGGTGTTTGTTAAAATACTGTCTAATACGCTGGATACAAGCTTATCTTCAATGAACTGGAAAGTGAATGTGTTTACATAACGATGACGTCAATCGACTAGACTGAAGATTGAATGTAGCGATAATACCCGGACAGGTATTTTCATCAGCTTCTATTTATATAATCTAGATTAACTGTGCATATAATCTAGAAAATTTAAACAAGTACTTACGTATTACGTGTAATGTTATGTCGTCGACTGTTATTTTTTAATATCCTACAGATCGAATTTCACGACGTCTTGTCTCAACAGAGACTGCCTCAATTTGCGCAGAACAGTATAATAGAGGACACTCGGGAGTATCCTCTATTGTCCCGCCATTATCCTTGTTTTATTACGCTGTCATTTTCCGATAGGACCACAACCTGACACGACCAGAGAGAGATCGGGCGTAGGACCAACCGCCTTATGATGATACGTCATTTCTGAGGGATCGAAATAATGCCAAATTTCTGACTCCGGGATGCTGCTGAGGATTTACCCGGGTATCGACATGATCGATAGTCGCCGTAATATTTTAAAAAAGAATGATAGGAACGCTATTTACACAATCCTGTTAACCATTATAAACTTATATGCTTTTGGTAGGAACGGTTCACGACAGCCAACTTCTTTTTTTTTGTATGTACTAATTGAAAAGAACGTGCACGTCCTTCATCTCAAGCCCGCAATAGTGATCAACCAATTACTAGCCCTCTTTCCTATACCACACCTCGTTGGGTTCGGGAAGCAACGCGGTGGGCGTGAGCCCTGATAAGACGTTAGACTTATAACCTTAACTGCCACGTCGCTCAAAAAATGTGGTTGACGACTAAGATTACGGGCCACAAGGAATGGTCCCGGTCCAAACGTCAGTCATGTACTTCGAGGACTGTATATCTTACTACCCTACTGTTAGGGTGGACACTGGAGAAATAAAATATAAAATAGCGAATTTACGTAAATGCCCCTTGGAAATGGGATACCGAACTTTCACTGCTTTCCAATTTACTTTCCCTAATTTCGTTTTCTTTCTTGATTTATAGCCGGAATCAACGTGATATCTTCAATCGCAAATTGATTTTAATGATCGAGTTTTGTTAAATAGTCTTTACTGCAGGGGTGGTAAAGTAGGGTAAAAAGGGAGAAAGATTTAATTTAAATACTTAGATGACAATCTAGATATTACATTGAAATTGTGATCTTCCTTAGTTCACGCAAAACAGCCAAATATTTTTAAAAAAAGTAAAAGCCGGCTTCAAAGAACTAATAAGGATAAAATAATTTTTGTTTATTAGCTTCTGAAGTCGGGACTTATAATTCTTCTATCACTACGTCATAAGCGCCGACTTCAGAAGTGATTACGTGGAAATTATTTTTGTAACAGTTACATGCAGTCAACTTTTCCTTCAATTGTACAGATCTTACTTAAAATTGGATCAGTGTATTGTTACTAATTGATACTATGTTTGTAGTAAGTAATAAATCAACAAATCGTTGAAATGGAATTATTTTATTAGCATTATATTGAGAGAATATTGCTGATGTTGAAAACTGTTAACGTATCGATTCAGGACTTATGGCGTAGCAACTCGTTCCCAAGCTCAAAAACAACGGCAACAATAAATATAAAATGTGATGTCATCCCTAGAGATGGAGAATAAGTGAGTAGGATTACTAGGGATAGGATAAAGAAGTGAATTGTTTGTATCGATATTTTGTTATGATGGCAGTATTTATACTGCGACTAGCATATATGTATATACTGGTGACCTTTTTTACAGTCCGGAAAAAATAGGGTGTAACATGTGAATGAAGTAGAAGCCTTATAGCACTAATATATTACAAAAAATAAAAACAAAAATTTTCAATTAAATAAATTAATTATTTAAAATCTATAGAAATTTAAATCACTTCATCATTCATCATCATTCAAATACTTTAAAAACGGTAATAAAACAACAAATTTAGTAGGCATCTTTGACCTTGTCGCTTCGCAGAGTCACAGGGTACGGTGGATATGATTAGAATTTCGATAGAGTTTAATTAACTAATTTATTTATTTCGTTCAAAATTTTTGTTTTTATTTTTTTTTGTAAAATATCAGTGCCCTAGGCTTCTACTCCGTTCACATGTAATATTATACTAGAACTCAAAACATTCGTTTTTAGATATAATTTGCACGTGAATGTTCACATTTCATATACTCGTACGTAACGCTCTATGTTGAGTAGGTTACGGCGTAGCGGTGTAGATGTCCTATACAATTTGAGCGGCCGCCACTCGTTGCTGTTAAGGGGATAGAGTAAGTCAGCTCAAATTCTAATTTCGCCCCCACTTCCCCGCGCGTCGTATGCTATGTACCGACATGTTTGTAATCACTAATACTGTAAGTAGATAGATCGTTAGATACTTATTTCATTAGGTTTATCATATTTATGCCTGTTTCTTAACGCCAACCCAGTCGCTTCTTACTTTTATCACGGTTATTCTCATTTTAATTTTACGTCGTCCTGTTGCGTAATGTGTATTCTGATCGTAAGCGACACAACTTCTCCCTTCAAAAGCCAGACCGATACTAACGGACGGGGCGACAGGAACTGGAATCAAGCTTACGCGCCGATAGTTTAGGTAATTTCTTTTTACTGTGAAAATAATGGTATTTAAAAAAAGTAAATAACATAAGGACTGCTTTATAGTTAGTTCAGTTAGTATGCAAAGTTTCATGATCTTATTTAAAGTATTTTATGAATAACAGCGGTTTATTGTTCAGTTTGGAGGTAACTTTGGATTTTTTTCTATCAAGAAAATTTTACGGAATCGTATTTTCGTTTAACATAGTCCTTAACATTAATCCTCAACTTTGCCATATATTTATTTCAAAATTAATGCTGAAATATTTTCGGCATAACGGAGGATCTTGCTAAGCCATTTGAGGTTATATTTCCCCTTAACTTTACAGCTTATTAAAGTCTACCGTTGAACATACGCCTCCCCAAAGATTGCCTATTGGAGGATATTTGAAATAGTTGCCACGCTTGGTAAAAGCGTTGGCAACCACAATTTGTGTTGAAGACACTGCTGCCCATCCCCTGATTCGTGTCCCTGTGTCACCTCTTACGACACCCACGAGATGATATGGGGTGGTGGATATTCCTACATCGCTACACGGTACAAACGCTATCTCTTCTGGACACTTTTAGCTTGATAGAAACTTATCAAGTTAAATATATACGTATTAAGTGTTGCTATGGCAGTGTGTTGACACGAGAACTTTCATAAAGGAGGAGGTATTCAATTCCACTGTGTTTTTTTATGTGTTATCTCATAACTTTTCTCGGGTGACTCATTTTTATGATATTTTTATCTGAAAGCTGATGCTCCTCGTGTGGTCCCATATAAATTTAATCAGGATTTGACCGGTAGTTTTTAAGTAATCTTTGATAATCGAATACATTGTTTCAGTCGTATTGAAGTCGGTTGTATAAAATTTTAATTTTACTACTTGTTTTAATTTTATACCAACTACTGGTTGTGTACAATGTTATGTTTTTTCACAAACTATATGTTTAGTTTCAACATTTTATACGATCATGGAGTAAGATCATAGGGATATTTTCGCTGATGCGATTATGACTTCTGGTAGTTACAACAAAAATGTTAAGTAAAGTAATACTCAGTTTTTTACTACTAAATAAAGTTTTTTGTCCTCAAGTCTGCCGTCGGTAATTAAAAGTGAGTCTATGTCCAGTCCGTTCCCTTGATTTAATTTACTGTCTTTGATTACAATATGACGTAGGCAAGGACAAATTTTAATGAATGAGTAGATAAATTTACAACATATTAACCGTTCTTTACTGTAATTTACAACACACTAACTTTCTCATAAGAATTGGCGTCAATTTAAAAAATATATTAAAGGACATAAACAGCAGCGTCTTCCTAATAACGACCTAAGATAAAAAAACTGCGGTTGTTAACCCGCTTCCCGCTTGCATAGCATGGCAACTGTGGCTAATACCCCCCCCCTCCTTCCCCCCCTGAGACAATCTATGGAGGAGGCCTATGTTTAGCAGTGGACTTTAACAGGTTATAACGTTAACGGTAAACGATAATCAATTATAAAGTCCGTTATTCCAAATTTCAAAAGCTTTTCTTTGTACTCTCAATATTGGCTCAAATGTATATATTATCATCTTCATCATCATTATAACCCCTCACAAGACCACTGCTGAATATAGGTCTTCCCCAAGGAATCCCACAACACCGGTATTATCATCATCATCATCATCATTACAGCCCTTCAAAAGTCCACTGCTGAACATAGGCCTCCCCCAAGGTATGCCACAAAGCACGGTCCTGAGCCACCTGTATCCATCGACTTCCTGCATGTCTTACCAGGTCGTCTCTCCATCTAGTGGAGATCATGGCTATCCGAGTACAGAACCAGAGTACGAAACATATCCAACTGCAGAGAGGTGTAAGACAGGGTGAAGTTATTTCCCCGAAACTCTTCACCGCTGCATTGGAAGACGTTTTCAAGCTACTGGACTGGAAAGGATATGGTATTAACATCAATGGCGAGTACATCACTCACCTTCGATTTGCCGACGATATAGTCCTTATGGCAGAATCGCTGGAGGACTTAAGCACTATGCTCAATGACCTCAATAGTGCCTCCCAACGGATAGGTCTTAAGATGAACATGGACAAACCAAAGATCATGTTTAGCTTGAAGTTGTTGATGAACACGTTTACCTGGGACAAATAGTCCGACTAGGTATGTCCAACTTCGACCGAGAGGTCAATCAACGGATTCGACTCGGCTGGGCAGTGTTCGGGAAATTACGACGCATCTTCTCGTCAGGTATACCTCAAAACCTTAAAACTAAGTTGTACAACCAGTGCGTGTTGCCAGTGATGACTTACGGAACCGAGACGTGGTCCTTCACTGCTGGCCGTATGAGGACGCTCAAAGTCGCTCAGTGAGCTATGGAAAGAGCTATGCTCGGAGTTTCTCTGCATAATAAACGTAGAAATGAGGATATCCGCAGTAGAACCAGAAAGACCGACATAGCCCAACGGATTAGTAAGCTGAAGTGGCAATGGGCCGGCCATATAGCTCGAAGAACCGACAACCATTGGGGAAAAATGGTTCTCGAGTGGCAGTCTCGTACCGGTAGGCGAAGTGTAGGGCGACTCCCCACCGGTATTATATCACCGCAAAATTCGACTTTGAGCAATTCGTATTTGGGATCTAACAAAATAGTTTTAGTTTGGATATGCTATAAATAGTCACCTAGTAGTACCGTCCACAGTAGATCTACTAGTATTCCGTACACAATTTTATCCAAACTTTGAATTGCCGTGTTATTTATAAGACCTGTAAAGTAATAAGTAGAATGTGTCACATATTACTACGAAAATGTCATCGCTAAACATATACATTTCCCTGTTTTTTACTTACGTTGTTATATATTGGTCACTATAATAAAGACCTATATCACTTTTCTAACTCCTGTCAGTAAGTCTGTCGTTTTCATTTGGCGATTTCTTTATTGTATAGAATTCAAAGTCCTTTCAAATCGAATAAAAATGATGAAAGATACTTTTTTAGGATTGTATTCTGTAATTCGATGACATAGAGAAAATAACTTATACTTTGATTATACAGAAAGAGATGATAGAAGTGCATAAAATCCATCTGATAGTATGAGCACACTGTTCAAAATGTAAATGTGGTGGTAAGTTACCAGTATTTTTTGAAAAACATAACGTAAAAACCGACTTCAAACAACTAAGCGTGCTAAGAAGCCCGGACTTCAAAAGCTTGTTGTTGTGCGAAAATTATTTTTTTATTTTTAGTTCTTTGAACTTTTTTATTAAAAGTTAAATTTTTAAGCCCTTTAGTGGACTTAAGCATATCACAACAAGCTAAGGCTAAAATATCGCCTAATTAGTGATATTAAAAACTTTACCCCCTATTTTTATACATTGAGCGATCGACATTCTAGAGTACAACATGATCGGTTCACAATTGATGAAGATATTTATTTATTTATTTACATATTTATTTATTTATTGTGCACCTTAACATAAGTATTACAAAGGGCGGACTTAATGCCTTTTGGCATTCGCTCCCGGTCAACCCGGAACGTGTGGAAAATAATGTGATAGGAGACAAATATAAAATGAACATTATAGTAAATAATGTAACAAACATACAAAGAAAAAAACATGCACTCAAATTGAGATGGCTGATCGAAATTAATCGATGTGCAAATATCACGTAAAAGTAAAGGAGTGACGAATGAAATATAATAAAAGAGACATGTGTGCATTTAGGGTTGCCATAACAAAAAGCCGAACAGACCAGCGAACTTAGCCGAAATTTTGGTAAAACGGCCGGACACCTTTAATTTTTTAGTCTTAGTAAAACGACAATTTTTTAGAAGTTTATCAATGCTTTTCATCATTTACCATAAAATATTCTTAAATTCTAATGAAATAACAACAACCGTCAATCATCCAATATACATTGAAAAATGAAAATGAAAAAATGAAAAATCTTTATACATTATCTTTTAAATAGTAACATGACTAATGGCCGGAATCTCCTTTTAAGTACGATACTTGTGTTAGGAGACTCCGCTCCTTCCCAAGATTACAAAAAGATACATTGTGTTATAGTTAGTATTACCTACAGCAAGATAATATCAACAATTAGGATTAAACGGTGTCGAAGATAAGCATTATAGTTAATAGTTAAGTGCTAACTTAAGTAAGCGCAAAAGCAATCAATTAACAATTTAATTTAAACAAATTCTTAAGTTTATGAGATATGTGTGTGTGTGTGTGTGTGTGTGTGTGTGTGTGTGTGTGTGTGCATGTGTATGTATGTGTGTGTGTGTGTGTGTTTGCATGTGGGTGTGTATGTGAGTTAGTGAATAGAATTATGACCATATATTTCACTGCATTTGTTAATGTAAGATAAGGTTCTCAATTTCATCATAGTTTTTACCTCCAAGCCAGCTCTGTAGTGTGTTCTTGCACGTGTGTGTTTCAGTTCAGAATTTTATTCGTTTTATTATAAATATGTGCAGATTGTCTTCTAAATTGTCTCCTAGCGTAGACAGTTTTAACGCGGGTTACGGGTGCAACATTTAATATTCTTCTTTTATTTTGTCTAGAGGGGTTGTAGGGCAGTTTTCTGTGAAGTTTTAGAATCGCGTGTAAAATGTAAAGTTTCCTTACAGATAGTAGGTCACATTGGGTATACAGACTGACGGTTGGAAACCTATAAGATTTAAAATAAATCACTTTAAGCAAAGATCTATGAGCTCGTTCTAGTTCTAAAAATTTGTTTTTGGTGGCTCCACCCAGACTGTGATACAGTAGTTAAGGATATATTGTGCTAGCAATATACATATATTTATTAAATCTGCGTCGGCAACGTGTCTCAAAGTTTTAAAAATCCAAGTTAGTTTGCGAATTCTGCCAATCAGTAGGTCAATGTGGGCACTCCAAGCAAGGGGCTGGTCAACCATTACTCCAAGATAATGGAGATATTTAAATTAAATGGAGATTTCCAAGATATTTGGTTACAGATATTTTATCTATGCTATCGTATGAGCAATTTTGGTTGGTGAAATTGTTACATGTGTGAATTTTTATTTGAAAGTCTGTATTTGGCTGAGTACTGTTATAATTTGTGAAACATATATAATTGGTCTTAGAGGCGTTTAGAGTCAGTAAATTTTTATCTAACTTACTTACTTACTTACTTACTTATCGTCACGCACAATCCCTAACGGGGTAGCCAGAGAGAACAGATCGCCAAGTGTCACGATCCTTACATACCTCTTTCGCTTCTTTCAGGTTCATTAACTTCTTCATACATGCACGTCTAGGTATCCGAGTACTCTTGACCCTCCCCTCTTCGAGCAATTTGCTCACATGGTCTTCGAAAGTTAGTCTCGGTCTACCTCGACACCTTTTAATATTTACTTTCGCTCTATATATTTTCTTCACCATTCGGTCTTCACTCATTCGTTCAACGTGTCCAAACCATTGGAGTACGCCCCTATCAATTTTTGTGATAAGGTCATCTTTCAATCCTGCCATATTGCGAATCTCTTCGTTTCGCTTTCGGTCGGCTATGGTAACGCCACACATTTTACGAAGAGATCGCATCTCCACTGCATTCAACTTGCTTTTATGCTTCTTCTGGCATACCCAGGTTTCGCTGCCATATAACAAAGTCGGTACCAACACTGCGTTATGTATTGCAAGGCGTGCACTCTTCACCACGCCTTGCCTTTTTATTAATGCATTCAGGGCACCATTGACTTTGTTTCCGGCAGCGACACGCCTATCCACATCTAAATCACATCTTCCATCCCGGCTGAAAGCACTCCCCAAGTATACAATTTCATTTACCTGTTCTAGACATTCCTGATTTACCCATATTTCACATTTCGTTCTCTCTTCGTCCTTTTCAAATACCAGAACCTTAGTTTTATTAGCATTCAAACGGAGACCTTTAATTTCACATTCCTCTTTCATACACGTGACTAATGCCTGCAGTTCTGCTTCTGATGGTGCAATAAGCACTGCATCATCAGCATACAGCAGACAATTAACTTTTATGTCACCCAATTTCACACCCAAACAGCTATCTTTCAGCTTCTGTAAACAGCTGTCGAGATACAGTATGAACAGCCAGGAAGACATGACACAACCCTGTTTTACGCCCGCTTGGACGCTAAACATGGGTGACAGGTCATGCCCTACCCGCACACAGGCTTTACAGTCATAGTAGAGTGACTGCACAGCCCTTAACAATCGACCATCCACACCATATCCCGGCAACAGTTCCCACATTTTCTTCCTTATAACCTTATCAAATGCTTTCTCCAGATCCACAAAAGCACAGAAAATCCTCTGGTTAACACTCAGAAGCTTCTCCGTGATCATGCGGAGAGAAAACATTTGATCCGTGCATCCTCTTCCAGGTCTAAATCCGCATTGTGCCTCCCATAAGAATCTTTCCGATTTCTCTTGCATCCTGCGTGTCAAAACCTTCGAATAGACTTTACTTGCTAAACTGGTCAAGCTGATCGCCCGATAGCTCCCGCAGTCAAAATGTGAACCTTTACCTTTATATAAAGGCACAATGACCGCGGATCGCCAATCATCCGGGACATCTCCCGTCCGCCAGCACAAATTGCACAGCAGATGAAAGCTGTCCCAGACGCGAGGCCCACCGTACTTGACCATTTCAGCAGTAACTCTGTCTAGTCCCGCAGCCTTACCACATTTCAAACTTCGAATCGCACGTTCAATCTCTTTCATGCTGATGACCTCAGTGTCATCGAGGTCCGTGTCTGGCGTGCCAGTCACGGCGTCACCCCCGGATCCTTCACTAAGATCATGACACGCATACAATTCTCTATAAAATTCACTCCATCGCTGCATGACGTCCGATTTTTCTGAGAGGACGTCATTGGTTCTCGAAAGCACTTTGTTCATTCTTAAAGCTGTCGCACCACTCCGGGACCTTCCAACCTCTTTCCAGAAGAGTTTGGAGTTTTCCCTAAAGTTGTGCGACAACCTCTCGTCCGCTTCTATTCTACACCTTTCACGTACTTCCTCAATCAATGTTTTCGCATGAACTTTCTGCAGCTTATATCTTTCTTTCATCTTCTCTCTCATATGCTCATCGTTACTAGAGGCTAAGTAGTCTAACCATGCTTTTTTCTTCTTTTTTACAGCTTCTTTCACTTCGTCATTCCACCATGCATCTCTTCTTTTACTACTACCTCTTTTTGTCGTACCACATACTTCTTCCGCTGCACTTACCATTCCATCCCTAAGGTTCTGCCATATTCTCTCCACACATTCTTTCCTGCCATCGATGGTGTCAAGCTTTTCGGCTACCCTCGTGTGATATTTGTCCCTAGTATCCGCTTCCTGAAGCTTCCAGCTTCGGATGCGACAGACCGACTGTGGTTCTGTTACTGCCGTCCGGTGGCGCCAACCCGCGAACAAACCCCTAAATCTAGTAATTACTAGATAATGATCCGTTCCCAGGTCAGCACCCCTGAACACTCGTGTATCCATCACCTGTTTTCGCAGTCGGTCATCCACCAGGAACAAATCAATCATACTTCTCTCATTCTTTCTTTCTCTAGTGTACATATGGATCTTCCTGTGATTAAACATAGTGTTTGTCACAAGAAGACCCTTTTCCTTGCATACAGCCAGTATAAGCTTGCCAGCATCATTAACCCTTTTATCTCCAAACTTTCCAAGCACCGACTCGTATCCTGGTCGAGCGATGCCTACCCATCCATTCAAATCACCACATACAACAGTTCTTTCGTTTCCCTTAACCAAATCTAGAACTTCTCTTACATTCTCCCAAAACTCCTCCAGCTCAGCCCTGGACGACGAAGCTACCGGCGCATAAACAGCCAAAAGGAATAACTTCGTCAGTCCCATTTTGAAGCGAACCCAGACAAGTCTTGAGTTCACAAACTTGTATTCAGTCATAAGATCGACCAACCGGGACGACAACAGCACCCCCACTCCTTGGCAGGCGTTCTCGCTTTCCGGGACTCCGGACCATATAGCTAACGTCCCGCCAGGGAGCTCTTCAATACCACTGCCTTTCCGTTTGGTCTCCGACATACACACGACATCTAATTCTCTTTCTTTCATTATTTCGATCAACTCATTCGTCTTATCTCTCATGCCTCCTCTAACATTCCACGTGCCAACTCTGCACTCCGTCCTCCACCTTCCGCCGTGTCGGGCTGTGCGTGACGGGTGGCGGTCCCCATCGCCGCTTTGCGCGCTGCATTCCACACCAACGGGGACGAGCTGGTGTGCGTCGCCTTGGGGGGACGCCCTAACCCTCGTTCGCATGGGTGCGCAGCTGTGTAGAATTGCAGCCCTGAAAAGGGCTGGCAGGGGTCGCGACGATCGAGCTATTCGGGCCAGACCTTCTTGAGCAAAGCCATGTACTTCGTCCCATGTTGAACCAGAGAAAACTACAGCGGTGTCGTCAGGATATGAAAATAATTTACCATTACGAATATCCAAGTTACAAAGGTTGTTGATATAAATTAAAAAGAGAGTTGGTCCCAACACACTTCCCTGGGGGACACCATATGTTGTGTCTGCTAGCTCGCTAATACAGTCACCAACCCTAATACTCTGTTTACGATCACTCAAACAATCACACAGCAAAGCTAGGGGAGTACCCCTGACACCCACTGATTTCAATCTGCGCATAAGGATGGGGACGGAGACGGTATCGAAAGCCTTCTGAAGATCTAAAAAAACTGTAATGCGTTTTTTATTTTTATCGACATTTTCAGTAATGTGAGACGTTAATGCACCTATAGCTTCATCTGTTGAAATCCCTTGTCTAAAGCCAAATTGTGAGTTAGATATTAGTTGATATTTGTTTAGGAAGCTAATTAATCTGCTATTTATAATTTTTTCTAATATTTCTGAAATAACCGGAAGAACTGATATTACACCCTTATGTATCGGAGTGACGATAGCATGTTTGAGCGCAGTAGGAAAAATACCCTGTCTTATGCAGAGGTTAGCTAAGTGAACAATGACGAGGGCTATTTCTTTGCCAACATGTTTCAGAAATTTCGTTTGTATACCATCCCAGCCCGCAGCACTGTCCGATTTTAATCCCATTAAAATTTCGTAAACCTCATTCGGGTCAGTTTCTAATAAGACTAAGGAAGAAGGTGGGTTTAAATCACTAGAATTATCAGACAGTGTACACAAATTTGTTTGACGCTTTAAAATATTATCAGCTAGGGATTTGCCAATATTTGCAAAATAGGCATTTATGTAATTTACAGATTCTTTAGGCGTTGATTTACAGTTAAGAAGTCCTATTTTATTTGATTTATTTACTTTACGATGCGTGATGTCATTTATAAATTTCCAAAGTAACCTGGGATTTTTTTATTTTTAATTAGTTGATCTCTTTCGTAATTCCGTTTTAATTTTTTAATCAAAGCATTACAGTGATTTCGATAGCGTCTATATGTTATTTTTAGGATTCGGTTGTTTGGGTTACGTTTCAGTTTTTTCTGCATATCGTTTCTATTTCTTAAACAACGTCGAATACCTATTGTAATCCATGGTTTTATTATACGATTTTTATATGGAATTGTTGTGGTTATTGTGTTTGTTAAAATACATCGCCTTAATTTATCGATCAACAAATCAGTAAGATAAGTGGGATTAGTATGTAGTAGCATGTCATGAAGATCATGTCATCATTACAATATTAATTTTAATAACTGCAATAGTATGTACGTAAGTACATGACAAATGTAAAGGAATGGTCAAATTTAAAAAGCCTAAGAAAAGCCGGATAGGTTGGACCGTCTAATTTGGCCGGACACGCAACCAAAAAGCCTGACTGTGCTCGGCTTTATTCTTACACCTGGCAAGCTATGTGCAGTTCACACGCGGTAAAAGTGAAGCGTTCAATTTATGAAATATAAAGTCGGCAATATATGTTGGCCAAGTCTCAGCCGACGTGAGCGTAGGCAAATTGATACAAGGAGAATGATACAGTCTACATGTAGGCCAAGTTTGAATGTGTGAACATACCGACATGGCCGACTAACATGTAGACACGACTTGCCGTGTGCAGGCGAGCGCCTTTGATTTAAGCAGAAAAGAACCAACACTGTTCCGAAGTGAAACGAATCATGGCGAGCAATCCCAAGTGGAGGCAAGGCACGCCAAACAAACTGTATACCCATGGCGCTCGTGCAGAGTGTAGACTCGGCCAGCTAGGCGAGCGACGAAGAGCAATGGTGGGGCTAGAAAAATGGGGTGTCGAATGTCTATACGTTATAGTACTCGCCTTCGCTCGGCTAATATAAATATTTCACGGTTATTGATTTATGATTTTACATGGTAGAGCTACGCTGCAGCTGAACCGAGGTAGGACCACGCTCCCACAGAATACCAGCGTAAAATAGCAGCCAAAGGCTGTTGTGTTTCGTATGGCGAGTGTAGAGAACCGGAGACCCTTTTTTACTGGAAACGAGGTATTCCATCTTAGTCCTCAGGGGTGACTACGCATTTACATTTTGGTTCTTAAATGGAGGATAAATGTAGATGTCTACGGGTCATAGCATCCACTTACCATCAGGTAGATGTGTGCTCGTTTATCACCCTTATTTTTTAAAAAAAATCATGTAATAATCATAATCATAATAATAAAAATATAATAATAATCATGTAAGGCATAAAATATAAAAGTTTAATTTTATAGCAAATAAGTGTTACAATCCCTATTTTTAGGCTAAATTTTAGTGTAATAAATCAAAATAACATTGCGGTAATAGTGCCATCTACTTTATTCTATAAGCAAAGTCATTTTATTGAACAAAATTTGATTGACACTCAAGACAGGGCTCCGTTACTTGCTCAAGGTGTTGTTTGGTGCAGTGAATATTTTACATCACATACGTTCTATTTTTTTTCTCAATGCTTACACGCTGACTGGACGATCCACCAAGAAGACTTTTACGTTCATCATCTCTCTTTCAATTGTCAAATTGTCGAAGTTTAATAAAACAGAACATACTTACGAATTCGCATCGTATATTACTCTTATATTTGTAATATTTTATCTAAATTTCAGGGACTTGAAAAAAAACGTGGCAACACTTCTCTGACTCACAAAAAGTTTTTTTTTACTTTTGGTGGATATCTACCTTTTTTCCTTCATCTGAGGATAAAATTAACAATCTTATATATAAAAAATCAATTGTCCCGCTAGAACTCAAAAACGTGTCGACGATTTTGATGAAATTTTTTGTGTGTATTTGAACGGATCCCTAGATAGTTTAGATTTACTTTTGTACCCGGTAGGTGGCGCTGTTGTCGATATCAAGAAATCACCTGTGTGAAGCCGGGTCTGATCGCTTTTAATGAATAAAATTATTGTAATATATCCTTTCTTAAAATTATCTTAATACTTATCATTAATTAAAGTATCTATTGAAGTGTTAATATTATTTTTATTTTAACAGATAGAAAATTATATTATTAATTTAAAGTAGTCACGCCAATTTAATCTGCGACACTTTTAAACTAAAACTGTAAATATAAATCCCTCCAAAGTGGGCAGAAAATAGTTACTTATCTCTTATTATTTTATCATTTTTTGCACAATCCTAGCACATTCCCTCAATGACGCAGCCATAGGAAGGTCGCGCGGTGGGCAAAGCGTTCTCAGGTAGACGTACAGAAGGTATATTTCAGCTTGCAGCTAACGCCTGGGATTGTTATAAAAATTTGTGGGCTATTATAGCGTAGGTATTTTCGCTTTTGTATTAGAGAGATGTATCTGTTACGTAGTAACATTATTTAATCTGTGCTCAAGGTGTACGTAAAACAGACGCAAGATAGTCTGATATTGTGACTATGTTATACTTACAATAGTATTTTTTTTTTTTCAAAAAAGGCCAAAAGACAGTAGTCGAAGCCTTTTGAGTTCGCAATCTACATTGTATTCTATCTCATTTTCTCGCAGGCTAAATCCTATAGATGTAGGTATAAATTTTTCTCCCTTTAGTGACATTTTTTTCGTTTCATCGAGCTTCAAATCACAATGATCCTAAAGAAGTTTTCACTTCGAAAATTGCAAAATATCTGTAAAAGGTTAAAAACTTGGCGGCCATTAATATTCAATTCAACAATTGCAAAAGCTCCACAATATTGCATAATATAATATGATTACTTTAATATTTAAAGTTAAGAATTCAATAACGTTTAAAGCCGGAAATACATTATCGGACGTGGCTGACGGACGCGACTGATTAATACGCACAGTCTTCAAGGAACGATGCTAGCGTTCTAACATCTATTCCACGAAAAACGTATTGGAGACAAAGAAACATGTCGAGTAGTTAAATGGAGGATGATTTTCTTGAATTAGTGGCGGCTGCTTTATATTGTCCACCCAGAAAGAAAACAAAAGGAAGCGTTTGGGTCTAAGACATAAATAAAGAAGAAAGTGTAGAATTCACCATTCCACACTTTGTATCCATTGACAGCTTCGTGCCGCAGTAGTTTAGTAAGAAGCTACAGTGCTAAGGGCCGCGGATTCGAATCCCGCGCAGAACAAGTATTTGTATGGCCTGCAATTAATTGTTCCGGGTCTGGATGTTTGTCCTATTGCAATTTATGTATGTAAACTGTCTCCACAACACAGAAGAAAATATGTTTCTCCTGTATCGTGGAGGCATTACACAGTAATTTACTGTAACGAAAACACTCGATAATTCTTTCATCCCGCGCAACCAAATCACAAAATAGTGTCAACACATAATAGCGGCGACAAGGTTCGCGTCTATGCGACTTCTATTATCCTATTATTACGATTTCTGTGGGGAAGGACCACGCTTTTACAGAATACCAGCGTAAAACAACAGCATTGAGATGCTATGTTGTGTTAAAACCGGCCAAGGCCACGCTCAGTGTAGGGTTCCGTAGTTTCCCGTCCGTCACAATAAGTGTTCCCACTTATGAGTTTAAAGGTGGGTATCCATTATGTTCGCGCTCCTGCAACTGCTCCCGGTAGTGGGTACTGTTGTTTCCATCCAAGTTCAAAATGATTTTCCTAGAAAGTCCTTATAAAGTTCTACTTTTCAGATTTTTTTCATATTTTCTAAACTTATGGTTCAAAAGTTAGAGGGGGGGGGGACACATTGTTTTTTACTTTTGGAGCGATTATTTCCGAAATTATTGACATTATCAAAAATGATTTTAGTAAACCCCTATTCATTTTTAAATACCTTTCCAACAATATATCACACGTTAGGGTTGAAATAAAAAAAAATCACTTCCCACTTTACATATAGGGAGGCTACCCTAATAAAACATTTTTTTCCAATTTTTATTTTACCACTTTGTCGGCGTGATTGATACACATATTGGTACCAAATTTCAGCTACTAGTGCTAACGCATGGCTAAGCTTCTAGTGCTAACGGTCACAGAGATTAAGCGAGGACGGACAGACGGACAGACAGACATGGCGAAACTATAAGGGTTCCTAGTTGACTACGGAACCCTAAAAAACCAAGACATTTCATCTTAGTCCTTAGAGGTGGCAACGCATCTGCATTTTGATTCTTAATTCAGGCATCCACTTACCATTAGGTGAACTGTGTGTGTTTATCACCCTATTTCAAATAAAAAAACGAGAGGACAAAACTCTGTAGACTTTAAAAAAGAATGAAGAAAATGGATAACGAAACTGAATCAGTGTAAGTAAATGGTAAATATTTAAACAGCGTTTTGTTTACATGATCCTATTCAAATGATGAAACTGAACTCGCTTATCTTAGTAGTAAATATTTATACATTGTTTTATTTACAAGATTCTATTCAATTATTGAAAGTTAGTTTGAAAGTTAATCGTAAAGAATAAACATTTATTTCGTTAATCAAGATTTGAAAACCTCGTAATATCTCTATTCGTTCTTTAAATATATTGACTAAACAATTTATTTTAGATTCTATTCAGATCTATTAAAGATTACTCGGTGGGCGTAACGAGTTTGTAACGGGATTATTAATAATTTCTTGCGTCTGAATCCTGAAAGCTGCAGCTATACGCAATTGTTTTGCCTTAAATAAAAGTCTATTATTCTTAAATATCTACTCTACTAATGATTTCTTATATTTATGTGAATACCAAACATTAAGTGAAACAAATTTTTTTGGATTTTATCGCGTTTAGCTTAAAATTTTTAATTCCCGACGTTTAAAAAAACATCCCAAGCGGCACACAAGCATTACGAACATCAATATACCAACCCACACAGAACTTAGAGGCGTATAAGAGTGTTGAAAAGAGATTGTATACTTATAAGAGTTGTTTATGAGTTATTATACAGCACAAGTTGCATAATGTATGTTTTAAAGGATATGAGTAAGCTTAGGGTTCAGAATCAGAATATGAAAACTGTAGTAGGTATGCAACTTTAAGTATTTTGTAACACTTTTATCATTAAAACTATAGATATAGAAGTGGTTTATTGCATTCTGTCACTTGCTTATACAGCTCTAAGTGTTATTATAGTATCACTATCTAATCTTATTTCTAAACAATGGTGTATGCAAACTCCCTTCCTAATCTTATTTTATGGTGTAATTGTACACTCTTATTTAAAATGTCCGTGTAGTGGCGGTTAAGAATATCCACTACCCCATATCTTCCCGTGGGTGTCGTAAGAGGCGACAGAGGGAAACAGACAGGAGATGGGCAGCAGCATCTTCCTAATAACAGCAACTGTATGACAAAAAACTGCGGTTGCCAACCCGCTCGCCAAGCGCGGCAACTATGGCAATATACCCCCCATGAACAATTACACAAATAGACGGCCCCCAGTCCCCGGCGGCTCCGCTATTCATGGCTACGGTGGCGACCATGGTAACGGCGGGGCAGGGGGTGCTAAGAATCTCCGGTGGAGGTTCGATTGCCACCTACGACGACTCGACCTGGGAAGATTTGACGCACGCACTCTGAGGACTGACGAGAAGATCCTGGAGCTTCCGAGACACCCGAGATTTTGAGTGAGATTGATTGGTTCTATGGGCAGCTGTACACATCATCGTTGTAGCCACACGCAAGTGTGAGTAACGATCCAAGAGCAAGCCTTATCCGACACTATTCCGATGATATCCCTTCTGACGTCTAAGCGAGATTAGAATGGCTCTCCAGTACCTTAAAAACGGCAGGGCCCTAGGCGAGGATGGAATTACAGCAGAGCTTCTGAAAGCGAGTGAGAATTTCAAAAAAAATCAAAAATCAAAATATATTTATTTCATCAAAAAACTTATATCCATACAATATTCATTGTTGGAGCTGCCCAGTAAGCATATATATATATATATACTTGTGGCAGGCAGCTCCGCCCTTTTATGATGCTTACATACTATACATTGGATGTTTCGAGCTTCCTTAAATCTAGAATTTAAATTTACAAAAAAAAAACTATTGCTATAAATCATAATTCTTAAGATAGGGAACTAGAGCTGAAAATATTTTAAATTAATTTTATAATATTTAAGAACAGAGGTAATATGAAAGAGATAATATAACATAAATATAATTACAACTGTTGCCTATTAATTCACACTGAGAGAAGATCATCTGTGTCAGTATAACTTAGCGGCTGCAACCAATTAAATAATTTATTTTTACAATCTCTCAATTTTAAAGGGTATAATTCAATGATTTTATTAATTTTATTACATAGGTGAGCTGATTGTATTTTGTAGTGTCGTTTAGCTGATTTTGTTTTAGTTGTCTGCAATTTTAAAATAAACCTGTTTCTTCTTTTATTTAGGTTATTCTAATTAAGTGGTAAAGACCTGTGGAGTTTTAGAACAGTTTGCAATATATACAACTTTCTCACTGATAATAATTCACTGTATTGATAGAGTTCCGCTGTGGGAAAACTGTACGACTTAGAATACATAACCTTTAGTAAACAACGATGCGCTCTCTCAACTTCCAGAAATTTTGTTTTTGTGGCTCCACCCCATATGTGGATACAATATCCCAGGACTGACTGAACTAATGCAACGTATATTTGATTGATAAGCTTTTTAGTGGTTACATATCTTAAAGATTTAAAAATCCATATTAACTTTCTGATTCTGTTATTAATAAAATCTATGTGAGGATGCCAAGATAATCGTTGGTCAAGTATTATTCCTAAGTTCCTGGTGCTGTTGACTTTCTCTATTTCAGAACAATTGCAATTTTACATGTTTTGGTTATTGCATGTATGTATTTTTAGTTTTAGATCTAAGTTTGGGTGTGTTTTTTTACTATTGGAGAAGCATATATAGTATGTTTTGGTTATATTTAATGTAAGTAAGTTGGATTGTAGCCAGTTAAACACCTTCGATAGCCCGGATTGTGCAAGTTTAAATACTGTATCCCAAGAAGTCGCCATAAAAAACAGTGCAGTGTCATCAGCATATGAAAACACGTGACCACCATCTACATTTATATTACAAAGCTCATTTATGTAAATAAGGAATAAAGTCGGGCCTAAAACGCTGCCTTGTGGAACGCCAAAGGAGATCGGTAGCTCCTCACTTATACAGTCATCAATTTTAACTCTTTGGGTTCGACCAAACAGGTAGTCTCTTAACAAATTAAGTGGTGTACCTCTCACGCCACAATGTTCTAATTTTTGTATAAGGATGGGCAAGGAGACTGTATCAAATGCCTTTTTTAAATCGAGAAAGACCGTTATACATTTTTTCCCACTATCAAGGCAGTCTGAGATTCGAGTTGTTAGTGCTAAGACAGCATCATCTGTAGACTTTCCTTGTCTAAACCCAAATTGTGAATCAGATAGTATATTGAATTTGTTTAGAAATTTTAAGAGTCGAGTGTTAATTAACTTTTCGATAATTTTAGATATAGACGGTAAAACAGAAATCGGCCGATAGTTATTTATATCATCTTTCTTGCCACCCTTAAAAACCGGCGTCACAATTGATTGTTTGAGAGGTGACGGAAAAACTTCCTCCCTGAAGCAGAGATTTGTCAGGTGACAAATGATAGGCACCACAATATCTCTGGACAGCTTGAGGAACTTTGTGGAGATGTTGTCCCAACCGGGAGCACTTTTCGATTTGAGATCCATAAGTACATAAGCAACTTCTTGGTGGTCAGCTTCCAAAAGGACAAATGATGAACTTTGACAATTGTTAAGGTAGCTGTTAGCATTAGAAGATGGGCTGACAAAGGGAATAGAGTTAGCCAGGTTTTTTCCCACACTAGCGAAGATATCATTGACATGATTAACTGAATTTATAGGGGTTTCTTTAACATTGAGTAATTCAGTATTGTACGTTTTATTTGATTTTAAATGAGTAATTTTTTTTATAGTATTCCAAAGCAATTTTGAGTTTTAGTATTTCGAGCCAATTGTTCTCATTCATATTTGTGTTTTTGTTTTTTAAGTAAATTGTTGCAATAGTTACGATACCTTTTAAAAGTTATTTTCAAAACTTCGTTGTTGGGGTCTTTACGAAGATTTAATTGCATTTTATTTCTATTTTTGATACAGCGCAATAAACCGGGAGTAATCCATGGCTTAATAGCTTTTTTGCGATTATTGGACAGACTATTCACTGATCTGCTTTCCTCCATGGACTCACTGAGTTTCATTATCAATTGTTTTGCAACGAAATTAGGATCATCACAGTATAATAAATCATTTATATTTTTATATTTTAAATTTTCTACAGCTTTATCAATATTACATTTTATTTTATTGCAATGATTTTCATTTTGTTTTAAGTTTGATAGACATAAAAAGACAGTACTATGATCTGTAACTGTGGTGTTAAGTATGGCTATAAAAGCCGAAATTTTTCTTTTATCAATTTTTAACATACAATGATCAAGACAGTTATAAAGTCTGGTAGGAAGAGTATGTCCGGGTAAGATCCCAAGTGTAGCCAACATGTTTAGATAATAAGACCTATTGTTGCACTCGTATGTAGGTTCATTACTTCTCGGTATGAGGTTGATATTTATATCTCCTAATATTACAATGTTTTTTGTGATCTTGCTATATCCAAATGATTATAAAGGGAATCAACAAATTTAGTTGCATTTTTATTTGAGGGCGAGCGATATATGCCGAGAATGATGTTATTAACATTTTCAATTTGCAAACAACATGATGTTCGAGTTTAATTTCTTTTACATTTACTTTAAGATTCTTTCTAACATAAATCACTACGCCGTCGTTTTGATTGTTGTTATAAGTCGTCGCAGAAGTACTATAATTAGCAATAATAGGTATAGGTTTATTAGGATCCAATTGACATTCTGTCAGAATTAATATGTCGACTTCAAAATTTAAGCCCGTTAATGTAACTTGAAAATCATCAATATTTTTACACTCCTAATATTCTGCGTTATTAATGTTAAATCATTTATTTTAATTTTATGTTTACTGAGGTTTTGGATATCACACTCTGTTGCGTAAGCAATTTTAGTATCGTCTATTTCATTTAGTGTATTAAGAGAGCAAAACATGTTCAAAGGTATACAAAACACAAATCATTACCTCGTGATTTTCTTTGACAGGTGGATCATAGGGCGGCAAATATATGTTTAATGGAATGAACCATTTCATGTTCACATTAAATACATTAGCCAGTACCAAGATCATGATAGTAATTTGCAGAAAATTAGCTCTTACAATTTTTGCATAATTATTAGAGTTATATGATACAAAAAAGCTCCTCTATAACATAATATGTTTTTATATGTAAATTTGTTATTAAACACAATTAAACTTATGAATAAATTAGGAATATTCTGAGAAGAGACACTAATATAGAAAAAAATAAACAAAGTTGCCAGGCACATAATAACTAGTCAAATGGCATTTAGAAGTTGATGAATTTGCGATTCGTTATTAACCAGCAGAATGGGAGACATCTCATTTTTTCTTAAGTAAACCTTACCGTATGATGTCCAACAGAATTTGTACGATTTCATCTTAACAACATCTCGGGCAAGGAAGTGCAAGCGGGCAGCCTTTGCCGTCAGATGCTCCGAAATAAAGATTGGGGTGTCTTCAGACGTCCGATGTCCAAGATGTTTGGCACATAGTTTAGTTTTATGTTTTATGTTAAATGCTTTGCTCATTTTTATAATTTCATTTTTAAGTAAAGCAGATGATGTCTCCACAATTATCGGAGTGTTTTGAGCGGAACTTCTTTTCCCCCGGATTCTGTATATATCAGTAATGTTATTTTTGTTTAGTTCGCAACCGATATTTTTAGAGAGGCATACAACCATGTCAATGAGATCCTCTTTTGTTTCCTTTTCTTTCTTTGGTGCATTTTTGATCTCGAAGTTGGCTTTCCTCCTATCTTTTTGCATATCTTCTACTTTGTTCTCCAACATGGTTATGTAGCTTTTATCCTCCTTCACCTGGGCCTCCAAGTGCTCTATTTTCTTTCTAAATTCTTCATTTTACGCCGTTAAAAACGCTACACAATTTTCAATGTTGTGATTTGTATGTTGGATTTTCTTTAATATAGCTGTATTTTTCTTAAATTCTTTTTCTTGTTAGGCTATCACACTCGTAATCAATGCCTTCATATCCGCAAATTCTGATGTAAATTCGTCTTCTCTTTTCCTTTTCCCGCGTTGGGAAACGAAATTAGGTGGTGTCAAATCTTGCTGAGAGATTGCATGAACATCAGAGTCCGATAAAGACCTATTCAGTGCCGAATCCATGTTGTATTTCTATGCTCACTAGGTTGCTTTTTAATAGTATGTACTGATATCATTAAACGCCAATGTAGCACTGCACAGTTCTTCGTAGTCGCGTAGCCTACGGCGGCAGTAATCGTAACGTCGTAGCAATTTTACTCGTAGCACAGCTTGTAGTAAGTAACTTAGGCGCACCGGCCTGAGGGAGTCAAAAAATAGCAATTGTCTTCTTCGCACGTGAAGTCTGCGGGGGGCCAAATCGCTAGCAGCAAGCGCCGACACGCGTATATTACACAGCAAAACTGAGGTTAATATCCTGGCGGTAACAGTTTATATTCAATTGCACTAATTTAGTTTTTATTTTTAACAGAGCGTGACACGTCCGCTCTCAACAAGGCACGGGACGAAAGAGGGGAGTAATTTCGTCCTCCATGGTGGCACTACTCCAGAGGCGTGGAGCAGAAGTGCCGTGGTCTTGTTCTTTAAGAAAGGCGACAACGCTCTATTGAAGAACTACAGAGTGAATTCCCTTCTGAGCCGCGTCTACGTGCTGTTTTCGAGAGTCATTACGAATCGTCTCCCACGCAGACTCGACGACTTCCAGCCTCCTGAACAAGCCGGTTTCCGAAATGGCTTCAGTACCATAGACCACATACTTACCCTGCGGCAGATTGCACAGAAGACCGAAGAGTACAATCTGCCACTTTGCCTGGCGTATGTGGACTATGAGAAAGCCTTTGATTCTGTCGAAATTTGGGCGGTGCTACAGTACCTTCAGCGGTGCCAAGTTGACTGTCGGTATATCGAAGTGCTGAAGTGTTTGTACAGTAGGGCTACGATGGCTATCCGAGTACAGAACGAGAGCTCGAAACCTATCCAACTGCAGAGAGGTGTAAGACAGGGTGACGTTATATCCCCGAAACTCTTCACCGCTGCATTGGAAGACGTTTTCAAGCTACTGGACTGTAAAGGATACGGTATTAACATCAATGGCGAGTACATCACTCACCTTAAATTTGCCGTACATCACTCACCTTCAATTTGCCGACGATATAGTCCTTATGGCAGAATCGCTGGAGGACATAAGTAATGATGGACATGGACAATACAAAGATCATGATTAATGTCCATGTCACACCTATGCCGGTAGTTGTTGGGAGCACTAAGCTCGAAGTTGTTGACGAGTACGTTTACCTGGGACAAATAGTCCGACTAGGTAAGTCCAACTTCCACCGAGAGGACGATCGACGGATTCAACTCGGCTGGGCAGCGTTCGGGAAATTACGACATATCTTCTCGTCAGGTATACCTCAATCCCTAAAAACTAGATTGTACAACCAGTGCGTGTTGCCATTGATGACTTACGGGTCTGAGACGTGGTCCTTCACTGCTGGCCGTACGAGGACGCTCAAGGACGCTCAGCGAGCTATGGAGAGGGCTATGCTCGGAGTTTCCTTGCGTGATAGACTCAGAAATGAGGATATCCGCAGTAAAACCAGAGTGACCGACATAGCCCAACGGATTAGTAAGCTGAAGTGACAATTGGCCGGCCATATAGCTCGAAGAACCGGTAACCGATGGGGAAGAAAGGTTCTCGAGTGGCAGCCTCGTACCAGTAGGCGTAGTGTAGGGTGACCCCCCACTAGATGGAGTGACGACCTGGTAAGATATGCAGGAAGGCAATGGATGCAGGTGGCTCAGAACCGTGCTTTGTGGCATTACTTGGGGGAGGCCTATGTTCAGCAGTGGACTTGTGAAGGGCTGTAATGATGATGATGATGATTTAAAATGTACTCCATGTAAAAAAAGAATGTTTTTCTCTTTTTTATACGGCAAACGAGCATACGGGTCACCTGATGGTAAGTAATTACAGCCGCCCATGAACAGCTGCAACACCAGGGGGATTGCAGATGCGTTTCCGGCCTTTTAAAAAGGAATAGGTTCTTTTCTTGAAGGCCCATAAGTTTTATCGGTCCGGAAAAAACTTTGGTACCTAGTATTTGATTCCACAAGTAAATTGTGCGAGGAAGAAAACTTCTTTTAAATCGCTTAGTGGTGGACCGCCAGTCATCTAGATATTATGGATAGTATCGCGAGTTTGTTCGCGATGTGCGATGGTGAAACTATGCGACTGGAATAAGTCCGAACAATTCCTCAGAGCACTCCCATGGTAGATGCGATAATATGCAACATCGATCGGAAGGAGCTCAGTCGCCGACGATTCGAACAACTCCGCGCTGGATGCAATCAAATGGAAGGAGCTGGCACTGGGAAGCCCCGGCCCAGAGATGGGGACAGTATTCTTTGTGCGGTCGAGCCTGCGCCTTGTAAAGCTGCAGGCGGTGAGCCGGCATGAAATACTATCCCGCTCTGCTGAGCACGCCAAGCTTATTAGAGGCCAATTAGGCTTTCTTTTCCAAGTAACCACGAAACTGCACGTCACTCGATATGTCGGCACCGAGGATTCCGATACTGGCTGAGGCAACAAGGGGCGTACCTTGAAACTGAAGAGATACGACGAAGGGGTAATACTCGCAAACTTGTGTCTTCTGGGGATTAAATTGGACTAGATATAGTCTACCCCAGTCCGAGATTTCGTTCAACAAAGTCTCGACTTCAGACACAAGTTTGTCCCGGTACTCGGCGACTTTTTCCCGAGAAATATTGGCACGACCGGTGTAGGTATAAAGCATCACCAGTGCAGTCGTCTGCATAGCAATGAATAGTACTGATTTGCAACATGTCATTGATATGCAGCGAAGAAACAGCGTTTGTGATAGCACGCAGCCTTGTGGAACACCAGCGTAATAGGAAATCGCGTTTACCGCGGGGAGTATGGATCTTGATATTTGACATTCCACTACCGTGTGATTTACGAGTAATTTTCTGCCACGCACGACCACGTTGAACGTTAATGCAGGTGCCAGGTTTAAATGAGAGTTACATTGCATTTGATAACGAAACTTAATAACTAAATGTGTTTTATGAAACCTTTTGATTGCTTTATAATACCTATTTAATGATCATCACCCAATATGTAGTTTTAAAAAACTCTTTTAATCTTTCGTGGTCCCCTCGTTTTTTGGCTCTAGAAAATCGAAAAATCATCCGATTTCGATGATTTTTTTTAAATCTTCGTTTTTATGGCGGATTACGTAAAGATAAAACTTTATAAGAATTTTATATTTGTAATATTTTTCATATTTAATTTAGACTTAAAGAAAAATTATCTATTACTCAGTTTTATTTAATTAAAATATCTGGAAACTTTGATACATTAGGGCAAACTGACAGAACGGAATGTTTATATGACTAAAAACGTAGTAAGTCTTTATATATAAAAATTACGTGTTTGTCCGTGATGAACTCCTAAATTACTGAACTGATTTCAATGAAATTGCACACTGTGTGCAGTTTAGTCCAAATTCAGATAGGTCTGACTTAAGATAGGATAGTTTTTATGGCCTGGCCAGCCAGTAGCTTTATATAAAAATAATAAAACAAAAAAACACCTAATAATATTAAAATTTAATTTACACCGAACGTATAATGTCTCCGCAACTGGCGCCCGAAACGCGCTAACAGCTGTCGCTGTCACTCGACAGCGGAAAATTAGCGTCCGTATAATTGATCGTTCATTAATGCGATGTTGCGAAACTTTTTTATGTTTTATTTTATTTGAAAGACTAACAGCTATAAGAATTAGGACAGATGATAATATTAACTACAGTAAGCCTATTAAAGTTCCTCACTATTTGTGAATTTACGTGATAAGTTTACAACAGTGATAAATGCGATTCAACACTCTAAAGTATCTAATACTGACAATACGTATGCCAAATGAGGACTTAAATGATGTAACATGTAATACACGAGGGACGTTCAATGTACTTTCGGTATTAGGGTGATTTGCTAATAACGTGGGTAATTAAAAAAAATCATTAGCTAACGACACTACCTAAAGGTATAAATATGAAAGAATCGTGTCCAATCTTGATCTGAAAATTTTCTAAAGCATCTTGTGATGCAAAATATCTTATAAAATTGCCTTGATTTTCCTTATTTCATGTCGCATAGTTAAATTTTCCAATAAAGCCAGGAAAAAAATAATACTACTATGTTTATCATTCTCAATATAATATAATTAAATACAATACAATATAATAGACTTGGAGACGGAACGCGTTTTAAGATGGCCTAAAAGCCCAGAAGCCATGCCAAAATATATTAAAAAAACGTGTTTTACACATTTCGTTTCACAGACATTGCAAATCTTATTAATTCGTCATGTGGTTTATGAATGTTCAAAATAATAAATTGTTTTTTGTTACTTATCTTATTATTTTATGATTAGATATAATTTTTTGTGGTTTTATACTATGGTGTGGTGAGTTAATTTTCTTCCCACACCATAGTATACCATAGTACCGTACCGACATGTTTGTAATCACACTAATACTGCAAGTAGAAAGGTCGTTAGACACTTATTTCATTAGGTTTATCATATTTATGCCTGTTTCTTAACGCCAAGCCAGCCGCTTCTTATTTTTATCACGGTTATTTCCCATTTTAATTTTACGTCGTACTGTTGCGTAATGTATATTCTGATCGTAAGCGACACAACCTCCCCGTCCAAAGGCTGAGGCGAAGTGACCGTGCTGCAGGAATCACGCTTCAAATGGTCAATAGTTTAGGTAATTTCTTTTTACAGTAAAAATAATGGTATTTTAAAAAAAGTAAATAACATAAGCACTGCTTTATAGTTAGTTCAGTTAGTATGCAAAGTTTCATGATCTTATTTAAAGTATTTTATGAATAACAGCGGTTTATTGTTTATTTTGGAGGTAACTTTGGATTTTTTTTCTATCGAGAAAATTTTACGAAATCGTGTTTTCGTCTAACATAATCCTTAACATTAATCCTCAACTTTACCATATATTTATTTCATAATTAATGCTGCAATATTTTCGGCATAACGAAGGATCTTGCTAAGCCATTTGACATTATATTTCCCCTTAAGGTGGCACAAGTTGCGGGCTCGAACTCATTGGTGGGCGCGGCCAAAAATCACGTTTTCTCACCTGTACTGGCATCGTGCCCGACCACCAGTATGGCTCAAGGTGTTATACTGTGTATAGAATATCTTTCTCTTTTTTCTATACACAGTATAAGGTGTTATACTGTGTATAGAAAAAAGACCCATACAGATAGATATTTAAACGGTGATTCTCACCACCATCCTTCACAGTTAGCTACCGTGGGTAAATCTTTGTTTCAGAGAGCACGAGGGATCTGTGACAGTAAACACCTGGCTGCCGAGCTCCAACACGTCAAGCAAGTTTTGCATGACAACAAGCTTCGGGTCCCGCGCCTACGTCACAGAGAACGAGTAAAGCCGGCCACAGTCGAGCGTGTACCTGCTGTACTGCCATATGTTAGAGGAGTCACTGACAAGATTGGCTACATCTTGAAGCGCGCTTCCATCAAAACATACTTCAAGCCGCCGAAGAAGATTGGTCAGTTTTTACCATCAGTCAAGTGTAACGTCCCTCTGCAAGATGCAGGAGTGTACAAGCTTGATTGTGAATGTGGTCTCTCCTACATAGGACAAACTAAAAGATCAATTAAAACCCGCGTCAAAGAACATATAGCTGATGTGAAGAATCGACGCTCCGGGAAGTCTGCAGTCTGTGAACATGTACAGGATCGCCCACGTCACTACATCAGATTTGATAGACCACAAATCCTCGCTAAAGAACACCGATTCCTTCCAAGGATGATTCGCAAGGCTATTGAAATCAAAAAACACCCTAATTTCAATAGAGAAGATGGCTGGGTGCTACCATCTGCTTGGGATCCTATAATAAATAAAATTAAATCCCAACCCAAGCATACAACTGCAAGGCTTCATGATACCATAAGTTCATACTGTGTAGATCGGAACAAAAGTTAAATTTTAATCTATGGTAACCGCGGTTAACTATGACATCTGGACGTTAAACATCTCAGTCCTTCCCGTGACCATGGGTGCTGTAAAGCTCTCGAAACGTCGGGTATTAAAAAGTTAAATATACGCGATAAATTCCGTAAAAACGAGTATTATTTCAATGTGTAGTGTTCGCGTAAATATAAGAAATCATTATGTTTTCAAAAATACTTACCTGTCTTCTTACTTTTTTTATTTACATACAATATCACTAGATGTAAACACATGTTTTTATCAAGACAAGTGACCCGTCAAGACTGTTTCCTTAGTACCGACGTACTTAGGCAGGTAGGTAGGCAGTTTAGATTTTAGTGTCCACGACACAGCGACATTTTGTCAAATTTTGTTGTATAGTAGGTTGTGGGTATCTAGGTAATAACAGTAGGTAGGTACCTATCCACCGTCCACGCCGCGCAAGTGATTCTCGTCCCACCTGTCCGCGCAGTAACTTTTTTTTACGACCGCGCGAGACTGTCGCAACAAAAACGATTACTACTGAAAAACTAAATAGGTACCTACCTAACATTCAAATAAAAATATTCTCAAAAAGCTCAACGAATTCAGAATTTAATTTTGTTAAAAGAAAATTGGTCAAATAAAAATAAAGGATGAAAATAAAGCATATGGGAATATAAAAATAAATCGTATTTATTTGTTATTTCGAGTTTTACAAGAAAAGTATAATATTTACTGGAGACAATTATTTTATTATTATAATAGTACATGATATTCCCTTTAAAATAACACCAATATGAATAATATCTTATATCTATATCTACAAATAAATAAAATTGAAGTGTCTGTTTGTAATGTTAATATAACAGCTTTTTATTAAATGCATATGAAAGTACTAGTAACAAAAACACAATTTTTAAAATTTTTGTCTGTCTGTCGGTCTGTCTGTCTGTTTGTTTATTCCAGCTAATCTCCGAAAAAGCTGGATCTATTTTGACGGGACTTTCACTGGCAGATAGCTGATGATATAAGGAATAACTTGAACTGCTTTTGTTTTAGAAAAAGAATTAGGGTTCCGCGCAAAAAAATTAAAACCCATGAAATCCATACTCCACGCGGGCGAGATCGCGGGGAAAAACTAGTACTCAATATAGATAAATGTATACTTTGAAATAATACTAGTTTTAACGGAATTTATCACGTATATTTAACTTTTTTACCCGACGTTTCGAGAGCTTTACAGCACCCATGGTCACGGGAAGGACTGAGATGTTCAACGTCCAGCTGTCATAGTTAACCGCGGTTACCATAGATTAAAATTTTAACTTTTGTTCCGATCTACACAGTATGAGCTTATGGTATCATGGAGTCTTGCAGTTGTATGCTTGGGTTGGGATTTAATTTTATTTATTATAGGATCCCAAGCAGATGGTAGCACCCAGCCATCTTCTCTATTGAAATTAGGATGTTTTTTGATTTCAATAGCCTCGCGAATCATCCTTGGAAGGAATCGGTGTTCTTTAGCGAGGATTTGTGGTCTATCAAATCTGATGTAGTGACGGGGGCGATCTTGTACATGTTCACAGACTGCAGACTTCCCGGAGCGTCGATTCTTCACATCAGCTATATGTTCTTTGACGCGGGTTTTAATTGATCTTTTAGTTTGTCCAATGTAGGAGAGACCACATTCACAATCAAGCTTGTATACTCCTGCATCTTGCAGAGGGACGTTACACTTGACTGATGGTAAAAACTGACCAATCTTCTTCGGCGGCTTGAAGTATGTTTTGATGGAAGCGCGCTTCAAGATGTAGCCAATCTTGTCAGTGACTCCTCTAACATATGGCAGTACAGCAGGTACACGCTCGACTGTGGCCGGCTTCACTCGTTCTCTGTGACGTAGGCGTGGGACCCGAAGCTTGTTGTCATGCAAAACTTGCTTGACATGTTGGAGCTCGGCAGCCAGGTGTTTACTGTCACAGATCCCTCGTGCTCTCTGAAACAAAGATTTACCCACGGTAGCTAACTGTGAAGGATGGTGGTGAGAATCACCGTTTAAATATCTATCTGTATGGGTCTTTTTTCTATACACAGTATGGCTCAAGGTGTTATCAGGATTCCGAATTACTAACACATCTAGAAAAGCTAAGGAATTGTTTGCCTCTAACTCCATTGTGAACTGAATTTTAGAATTTATAGAGTTAAGATGGTCTAAAAATGCAGTTACTTTATCTAAAGGTAGAATTGTGAAAGTGTCGTCTACGTACCGCTTGTAGAATCTTTATTTTTACTATTTATTTATTTTTATTTATTTATTATTTTAATAAATAAATAAAAATAAGTATTAATAATTTCTAGACACATCTCAACAGATATTTCGTTTATAAATTGCTATCAATACTGAAGCATTCTTTAATATTTAGCATCCATTTAACACAAAGCTGATAGGAATACTTTTTAAACAACATAATATAATCAATAAACGATATATATATTTTCAAAAACGTTTACATATAATAGGTAAATTATTATATGTAAACGTTTTTGAATCGTCGTAATGAAACATATTTCCTACAGAAAATATCTTCACAATTAATTTGATGTAAAATAACATTAGAAATAACGTATAAAAACAGAAAAATTATCAAATTTTTGATCGAGTTCCTAACCAGTACACAAACAAAAATGGCGAAATGTCATTTTCACATTTCACATTTTTTTCTATACAGTTATTTCTTACAGAGTACATAGATAAAATTCACTCTCACAGATGACAAATTTCAAACACCACAATCTCAAATGTTTTACTCTGCTATCTTCAGCGCTGTACACGAACGGAACGATGTCGTTGAGAGCCGTGGTAGCTCACATGGTTAGCGCTCGTTATAGGTATCACAGTACGGGAGCAACACGGGTACGATCCCCACTGGCACCAATGAAATTGTTGCGTGCTGATTTAGCTATCAGTTGGAAAGTCTGTTTTTCTGGGCCGTTTTGTTTTGTTACACTGACATCTCGCAAGTCACCTAGGGACCTAGGAGGTTGTCGGTTGCTTATTTTTTATTTTTCTTTAAAATTTTCGTCGGTAAAATAACATATTTATAAAAGTAAAAAAAAGTAAAGTTACAGCCTATATACGTCCCACTGCTGGGCACAGGCCTCCTCTAATTTCTGAGAGGGTTTTAAGGCAAGGAAATGTCCGCCACGCTGCCTCAATGCGTGTTGACGAACTTCACATTTCTTCGAAATATATATTTTTTAATTTCTCAGACATGCAGACCCGAGTTCGATCCCCGCCGGCACCAACGATATTGTTAATTGCAATTGTGCTGATTTACTACGTGCTCGGCGGTGAAGGAAAACATATTGAGGAAACCTGCACGTCTGAGAATATAATTATAATCGAATGTAAATCAAATTGACATAGGTAAGTACAGATAAAATTAGCGGAACATTAATAAAATTTTGAGATCGTTTTTTTTTTCAAAATTTTATTTATATTCCTCTATTTTTGTCTGTGCTTATATCAATTTGATTTAATCAAAGTTCAAGCAGGAGTCAATGTAGCGTAGTAATTTAGAGTGCAGGTATAGCTATAGTCATACGAACGTCACAGGCCGCAGCTGACTGAGTCGAATAAAACTAGAATAAGCGCGCGTCACCGCGCATGCATGTGTGTGTAAGTGTCGTCCTCCCGCACCGCACCGGGGGAAACATTATTCAGTGAGATGCACGATAATTCATATAAACACGCGCGCGTAAAAAAATACGAAAAGGCCTTTGGAAGAAGGGGTTTTAAGAAAAAACCACTGCATGAATCAATTACCAATAAAATTTATTGAATTCTTCGATAATTGAGCTGTGTCGGTACCGACTTTGTGTTGGAAATTTTACACTGCTTTTATTACTAATTTACGCCCAAAGTTGTGTTAAAATTGGCAATAAAAACGAATCTTTGGTAGCTCGTAACTTTTTAATGACTTTTTATTTTACTATTCTGTTTCGGTACAGACAAAATTAATAATGAGACAAAACGATATCATGTTTAACTTTGGATGTACACTGTCAAACAGCGGAGTAATACCCCTCCGAAATTTCTATGGAAGTAATGTCGACTAGATTCACCTTAAGTAATCGTGGCCGTTTACTAAGACTCTGCTCCTTCATTGTCAACCGTACAGAAATGGTTGAGTGAATCGAAAAGAGCCAGGGAAAGCATCAAAGATGAGGTAGGCCAATCTCAGCGGCTACAGAAGAATATATAAAAATTATTTAAAACTTTGTATTAGAAGATGCACGAGTAAGAATTAAGATAGTAGCAGAAATGACTAACCTATCCGTTGGTTACTTCATGATACACATCATGTTGCATGACTATCTCAACCTCACAAAAGTCAGAACAAGATGGGTGCCGCGAATGCGCACTGCACCTCAAAAGTGAGTGCAGGTTAACTGTTGTAGGGAGTTTTAGAGCTGTTTGGTGATGACCCAACAAGTGTTTTCGATAGGATAGTTTACAGGAGATGAAACGTAGGTTCCCCATTATGACCCTGAGAGTAAACGGGAGTCTACGCAATGGCATAAAAAGGGATCAAACTTCCCCAAGAAGTTCAAAGTCACTCCACTGGCCGGTGAATTCATGGCCGCAGAGTTTTTGGGATTCTAAAGGAATAGATACTATTCATCGAGTACACAAAAAACGGTGAAATCATCAACGCAGACACACAGCCCCTAGTGACTACTTTTATTCCCAAACTTGAAACAAGACCTTTGGGAAAAGCGATTTGCTGACGGTAATGAACTCGTCTGCTGTAAATGAGCATTTTACAGGCCAAGACGAAGAATATCTTGTCAAGGGAATAAAAAAGCTTTCGTCACGAACAAGCAAATGTATTGATGTCATGGGAGACTATGTTAAAAAATTAAAAATATTTCATAATTTTTTTTATTATATACTCATACCGACAATACATTGAACGCCCCTCATACGTATACAAGAGAAATAATAGCACAAAGTAAAATACTAAAACGTTATTTTAGTAACAAACACATTAATATATCATTAAGAGCTAACAAAAAATGCAATATTAAGTAGGTATGCGCTTGGCTGACATAGCGCTAGTGTTAAACAAATCGAAGTCAAACTCTTTGGCTAGCTCGTTAAAATTAAATTTTCCAAATAATAAGTTCTCTTTTGGAAGAGAACCTATGACAATATTTTTTTTTTGGTTTATAAAGCAGTAAAATACAAGACTGGTTTCCAGAGCTTGTAAATTTCATTGAATAAATCACTTTGTTTTGGTTGTCACCTGTAAAAGTGCTTTTGCATTTGTATTGAGTTTTGTATCCTAGAATTTAGGTTTCTTGATTAAAATTATAGGACAACTGACAAATTTTAATAATTTGAGCTAATTTAGGTATTGTCAATAAGTGTTGCCACCTAATTCCCAATTGGATACTCCAAAGTATGGTACTATACTAATGTTTGTATGTAAAGAAGAAATTGACGTATCACAATTTTTGTTTTTAATGAAGAAACGAGCGCCACCTAGGTAAAACAAGTGGTTTCTTATCTTCTGAATAAATGGATTGCGTGTCTTTGACAAACTTCATACATGGTAGAGCCACGTTGCAGCTTGCAGCTATATTATGTTTGTAACACGACTGGGTCGCTCGACCGGAGCAGAACCAAGCTCTCATGGAGTACAAGCGTAAAACAGTAGCTTAATACTGCAGTGTTTCGTATGGTAGGCGCAGAGAACCTGAGAACCTTTTTACTGGATACGAGGCATTCCATCTTAGTCCTCAGGTGTGACAACGCTTCTGCATTTTGATTCTTAATCGGGGATAAATGTAGATATCTATTGGCCACAGCATCCACTTATAATCAGGACTATGTGTTCGTTTTACCTTTATTTTATATTTAAAAAAACAGAAAAGGCAGAAATTCTTAAATATACTTTGTTTTTAAATATATTAACACAATACCTCGGAGATTATAAAGTTAACGTTAAGAGTATAAATTGACAATGATCCGATTTTAAGATCCAATTATAAAGGAAGTCATTACGCGGCAGTTATTACGACAGTTATTAAATTACGACGAAGTAAATAATGCTATAGCTAAGCTAGTTAATTGGTTCAATGTTAATAATTTGCATTTGAATGGAACTAAAACTAAATGTATGAAATTTGTAACTCCTAATGTTAAACATGTTAAACATACTAATGTAATTTTAAATGGGGAGGAACTGAGTCTTGTTGATACCACCATTTTTCTTGGAATCACACTGGACGCAAAGCTTCAATGGCTACCCCATATATCAAAACTAGCTAGCAGACTTAGTTCTGCAGCATAGGCTGTAAAAAAGATTAGAACTCTTACCAATGTTGAAACAGCTAGAATAGTTTACTTTAGTTATTTCCATAGCATTATGTCGTATGGTATTTTGCTATGGGGACACGCGACTGACACTGAAATTATATTTATTTTACAGAAGAGGGCCATTAGAGAATATATAATTTAAAACCAAAAGAGTCACTGAGACAAAAATTTAAGGAAATTATTGTTTTAACTCTGGCCTCTCAATACATTTATGAAAATGTAATGTACGTCCACAAAAATAAAAGTAGTTTTGCGAAAATAGGTGATATTCATTCTGTAAATACTAGGAACAGACACAAGCTAGTGGTACCAGTTACTCGACTCCACCGAGTCAGTAATTCGTTCTTGGGGCGATGTATACGCTTTTATAACAAAATCCCAGAAAATATACAAAATTTATCATACACAAAGTTCAAAAATGTTATTAAACTAAGTTTGTATAAAAAGGGTTGTTATAATATTAAGGAATTTATGGATGATAATAACCCCTGGGAAGGGTGATCGCTACCAAGCTATTTCTAATTTGTCTTGTGTTGTTAATTGTAAACATGATTGTAAGCTATTATTGGAAAAAAATAGTCCCGCTGGGTTTTCCCAGGACAGAGGTTTTTATGCGAACCAGTGGTAAATGAAAAAAGTGACTTTCAATAAGTATTTGTTATAATCTACATTGAATAAAAAAGTTTCTGTTTCTGTTTCTGGCCCCCAGAGTGAGTGCTTACACACTTTCCATGCCATAAATTATATCTCGCGCAGTTAACAACATCCAAAGATAACGTAGAAATTAATTTAGAGAGTACATCGGTTATTTAATACTTACTCAACTGCAACTGGATATAGTGACAACCAAATAAGAGATTTAGAAAGTCGATGGATGCAGCCTATTTTCAGCAGTGAACTTGTGAAGGGCTGTTATGATAAAGATGATGATGATAAAACTGCTTCAGAAATGGAATACGCCTAATTGTTAACTGTCCACAATTCACACGGCTAGATCAAATTTTAATGCGAATTTGACGTTACGACGCGTTTTTTCCAAATTTAAGCAATCGCCGATATATAAATCACACAGAAAGATACAACAGAGGGTCCACGTTACGGATTAATAGTTTACCACCAGCGATTTTTCCGGACCGATACGACCTGGGGACCTTCAAGAAAAGAGCTTACTCCTTTCTAAAGGGCCGGCAACGCACTTGTAATTCCCCTCGTGTTGCGGCTAATCATGGGCGGCGGTAGTCACTTAACATCAGGTGAGCCGCATGCTCGTTTGCGCCCTCTTCTATAAAAAAAATTCTACGTATAGCATTAGAAAAACTCATGGGAGACTATTTTATTCATGGCCTAATGTCATGGCATCTTTTGTACTTCTTTTTAAAGAAAATCTTATAATTCATTAAAGCGGCAACACATCACAAGGTTAACCTTAATGCACATACTAGTGCAATATATATATATATATATATATATATATATATATATATATATATATATATATATATATATATATATATATATATATATATATATATATATATATATATATACAGGATGTTAGTGTAAGCACCGTTATCCTTGAAACCAGTGGTTTAGTATCACTTATAGAACGTAAATTCAATGAAAAATAACAACATTTTTTAGTAAAATCTCAATTTTTCTTTAATTCCTCCATTTTTGCCTGTCCTAAGCCAGGATGAAAGTATGAAGGAAAAGTTACATCACAGGTTATGTGTACCTATTGTGTCTTTATTAGAACATAGTGTAGGTAGCTAGCGCGGGCAGTGATCTTTACAGTGATTACATCACTCGGGCGCAGGGTATCCATGAATTTTGAAACTTTTTAAATTTTATGATAGAAAATAGCGTTTTTTTTAATTCATTGAATTTACGTTCCATAAGTAAAACCAAACCACTGGTTTTAAGGACAGCGGTGTTTACACTAACACTCTGTATATGTGTATATATATATATATATATATATATATATATATATATATATATATATATCATACATATTGTTATAAATATCACTATATATATACTGATATTTATAACAATATGTATTTTAAGTTATGTTAAAAATATGTTTTAATAAAAAAAAGCGCGGTTGTAAGAGAAAAAGAATAAAACTGAAAGTCTAATTTTAAGCGTATAAATGGAATAAGATTTCCGATAGGACGGCGGACGTGGTTGTTTGAGCTTTCAAAGGTATAAAGCTTTTGTTAGATTAGAGCTAAAACAATATGATAATTTTTTATATTTATATAAATTTACTTCACATAATGATAAGAGTGGTTTACAGATGGTATGTATTTTTATAGTAGTAAGTCAAAGATATCTGTGGTTTTGAGTAAGAGTAAATAAACTATACCTATGTCTCAATGATAATCAGTTGAAGCGTATAAATGAAATAAGACGTCCCTTGAGACGGCGGACAAGGTTGTTTCGTTAGAGCTTTCAAAGGTTTATAAAGCTCATGTTAGATTAGAGTGAGAATAATAAGATATTATACAAGTATGCTAAATGTTTATTAATTATTTAATCAGTTGTTCGGTGTTTCTTTCAAGAAATTTTCATTAGCAGCCTTGAGTCAGCGTGGAGGAGGAGCGCACACTTGTTGGCAGGATTGACCTTGCGTCGACTCCTATCGTACGCGGGACTCCGCGGGGCTTTGAGACTGCTGACCCTTCGGAAGCACCTACCTAGCGGCGCGCAATACGCCAAAGAAGAGTACCTACAATGCCGTTCTTGAACGGCCGCCAAGACCGGCCCATAGAAATGGGCTGTGAGGATTACCCGGGTAATGGGGAACACCCCAAGGCCCGAAACCTTCAGGCAACCGCACATTACGCCCCGGCGACGCACCGCACGTCCACCGGACACGCTACCCGCGAGACGAGGCGGCCTCCTCGCCTCGTGTATGAGTTGTGATACCGGAGTGGCACCGGTATACATATTATATACTCTAATATATACTCTTTGGGTGTTTTTTCAGTTGTTTATGTGGCATATACAGAAAACACGCTTGCTCGTTTTTTTTTGGTTAGTTAGGTATTTACCTACTTATATTCTAATTTTAAATTATGAGCACCAACGAAAACGAAATTGTCTGTGAAAAATGCGCCATTTATTTACCAAAATTCCGAAAGACTATTCAGCATATTTTCTGGTTCTGTTAATACTATAATTGTAAACCCTTGGTTTCACATTGAGACTTTTACCACGCCATATGAACGCATAATATGTGTACTCCTTTCAAAAGCTACGTGACCCACAAATACATACGGGGTTTGAATATCTGAACCACTCAGTAGCTGGAGATCAGGCAACGATAGGTTATTTTTCTTTAGTAACTCGTATAGTTTTGAATTATGAAAAACAGTAAACCGCATTATTTACCGTATGCACCAATGTCGAAAAAAATAAATTTGTAGTTCGAGTCTACAATAAAAAAAGGCTTAGAAAATAAAAAAGTAAGCCACTATTACCAAAATTACACTTTCGAATATATTTCCCATCGATGGCACCGATGCAATGTGGAAAATTTGCCTTGACATCAAGATCAGATGAAATTTGTTGGAGTCTTTCCTTAATTAGTTCGGGCAAGTGGTCTCTACAAAGATGTTTCCATTAGCACTACAAACTGTCCGTATCATATTTCTAATTAGATCGTAGATTTTCAAACTCCAAATCTTGTATTGAATTTCCGCTTTCCTGTTACAAACCCGTTACAAAAAAAATTATATTGGGAAACTAAATAAATTAAATATTATTTTCCTATCATATTTTCTAAGTGGTTAATCTTAATAATTAATGTTAATCTGATTAAAGGTCACAGCTCATTAAAGCCACCCGGCACCCGACCCTCACCGCCTCGCCCCGAGCGGTTCGTATTCTTCGTATGGATTTGTATGGGTCAGCGCTCACCACATCAACTCCGTATCGTCACCGGATTGCCTCGCTCGCGAGGTGTCCATGCGCGGACTGCGAGTGAACCTGTTGGCATGCTTGCCTTGCGTGAAGCGCGAGCTGGCAACGCGTGGTTCACGCGATTGCGATGCGCCGCTCTCCACAACCCTTCATTTCGAGCCTTTCTTTCGAATGTGTCGGACGTATTGTTATTTGTTTTTAAAATGAACAAAGAAAAACTTATAGAAGAAGTTTGGAAGTATAATTTATTGTATGATTTAAGGGTCACTCGTTGATAACGCGAGGTCTACTGGTTGACGACGCGAGGTCCACTCGATGACCACGCGAGGTTCACTGGTGACAACGCGGCATCTACCAGTGGTCCACCTGTCGACTACGAGTGGACGCCTGGCGACGTGCCGGTGAGAGTCGGGTGCTGGGTGGCTGTAATCAGCTGTGACCTTAAATATAGTATTATCAGGTAATGATATAGTTAAACACAAGGAGAAGTATCAAAGATGACTACCAGAAATATGTAAAAATAATAAGATCCCACTAAATCCGGCTTAACCGCTAAACAATAAAAATATCATTATTATAATCAACTTTAATTTTTAACGAAGTTTAAACGACGAAGAAACCGACACTGACTTTACTTCTTGACAGAATGATATCGCACCTGAGTCTGCACGCTATATACCTATGCCTCGCAAGAGATTTTGAAACAAGAGCTTTAAAAACTTTTTTTTAGCTTTTTTTTGAGCTTTAAAGGCATTTTTCCGTCGCTACAATACTTCACTGAACTTCGAACTCTCACATACTAAGCTAAGGTATGAAATGGTAAAGTAATGGTAAGGTATGAAAAGGCAATAGGATCACCAGCTTTCTTGCATATCGGAGCATCAAGGTCGCTATAGATGGTGCAAGCTCCGATTACAAGCCTATTAACGCTGGTATTCCACAAGGCTGCGTGCTATCGCCAACGCTGTTTCTTCTGCATATCAATGATATTGTTACGAGCTTGAGGTTCGTGACAATAAAAATTGCCGATAGAATTATCTAAATTAACACTTTAATTTTATTTACACCAATTAAAACTTAAAACACTAACAATTAATCACACTGATTCACTTTATTCCGCTCCGAAGCTTCGCTTATCTCGCCAATATCAATACTTCCCTGATCGCACCTTGCAGCGCGTATAAATACACATTAGTACCGAATCATCCAGAACATTCAAGTAAATACGCGCTCCAATCGACAAAGCGCCGAAAGTTCGAGAGTCAGCTTCCAGAAGCTTAGTTCTTCATTTCGACATCAGATGGCGCTGTCGGTTGAATGATTAGTGATGTCATTTTCTGGAAAGCTCTCTCCTCACTCTGTTACCCGACACTAGATGGCGCTAGTGCCAGATGTCAACTTAGCCGCGCAACAATATGTTTCAAGCGCGTAACATTCATTGCTATGCGGATGACAGCACTGGTGATGCTCTGTACACCAGCCGTGCCAACATTTCTCGGGAAAACGTCTCCGAGTACCGGGACAAACTTGTGTCTGAAGTCGAGTCTTTGCTGAACAGAGTCTCGGATTGGAGGCGACTAAATCTAGTCCAGTTTAATCCTCAGTAGACACAAGTTTGCGCGTTAACCGCTAAAAAGAAACCCTTCGTCGTATCTCCTCAATTTCAAGGCACTCCACTTATTGCCTCAGCCAGTATCGAAATCCTCGGCGTCGACATATCGAGTGACGTGCAGTTTCGTGATCACTTAGGAGAGAAGGCCAAATTGGCCTCTAAAAAGCTCGGCGTGCTCAGCAGAGCGGAACAGTATTTCATACCGGCCTGCAGCCGTGGTAGCTCAGATGGTTAACGCTCGCTGTAAATACAACAGAACGCGAGTAACCCGGGTTCAATCCCGGCCGGCACCGATGAAATTATTAATTGCAATTTTAAGTGCTGATTTACCACGTGCTCGGCGGTGAAGGAAAACATCGTGAGGAAACCTGCATGTCTGAAGAATAAGAAAAAAAAATATTTCGAAGACATGTAAAGTTCGTCAACACGTATTGGGGCAGCGCGGCGGACACTTCTTGCCCTAAAAACCCTCTCAGAAATGAGGGGAGGCCTGTGCCCAGCAGGACGACGTATATAGGCTTTAACTTTACTTTACTTTTTTACACCGCCTGCAACTTTACAAGGCGCAGGTTCGGCTGCACATGGAATACTGTTCCCATCTCTGCTCCCCAATACCAGCTCCTTCCACTTGACCGCATCTAGTGCAGAGCGGCTCGAATCATCGACGTTTGAGTGCTTTCCGATCGGCTCGATTCACTGGCGCTGCGAAGACATGTTGCATCTTTTTGCATTTTCTTTCGCATGTACCATGGCGTGTGCTCTGAGGAATTGTTCGGATTATACCCAGCCGCCAAATTTCGTGAACGCACTACGCGGCAAACGTCTCGATACCATCCACACCATCTGGATGCATGGCGGTCCACCACTGTAAATTTCACAAGGAGTTTTCTTCCGCGCACGACCTCTCTGTGGAATAGTTTACCACCGGCGATTTTTCTGGACCGAAACGACCTGGGGACCTTTAAGAAAAGAGCTTACCTACTCCTTTCTAAAGGGCCGGCAACACACCTGCAATTCCCCTGGTGGTGCGGTTGATCATGGTCAGCGCTAGTCACTTAACATCAGGTGAGCCGCATGCTCGTTTGCCCCCTCTTCTATAAAAAAAATTAGGAAGAGAAAGAATATTTGTAATTAAGACGGAAAATATATAAAAATAGCTAACGTCTCCGGAGTCCCGGAAAGCGAGAACGCCTGCCAAGGAGTGGGAGTGCTGTTGTCGTCCCGGTTGGTCGATCTTATGACTGAATACAAGGTTGTGAACTCAAGACTTCTCTGGGTTCGCTTCAAAATGGGACTGACGAAGTTATTCCTTTTGGCTGTTTATGCGCCGGTAGCTTCGTCGTCCAGGGCTGAGCTGGAGGAGTTTTGGGAGAATGTAAGAGAAGTTCTAGATTTGGTTAAGGGAAACGAAAGAACTGTTGTATGTGGTGATTTGAATGGATGGGTAGGCAACGCTCGACCAGGATACGAGTCGGTGCTTGGAAAGTTTGGAGATAAAAGGGTTAATGATGCTGGCAAGCTTATACTGGCTGTATGCAAGGAAAAGGGTCTTCTTGTGACAAACACTATGTTTAATCACAGGAAGATCCATATGTACACTAGAGAAAGAAAGAATGAGAGAAGTATGATTGATTTGTTCCTGGTGGATGACCGACTGCGAAAACAGGTGATGGATACACGAGTGTTCAGGGGTGCTGACCTGGGAACGGATCATTATCTAGTAATTACTAGATTTAGGGGTTTGTTCGCGGGTTGGCGCCACCGGACGACAGTAACAGAACCACAGTCGGTCTGTCGCATCCGAAGCTGGAAGCTTCAGGAAGCGGATACTAGGGACAAATATCACACGAGGGTAGCCGAAAAGCTTGACACCATCGATGGCAGGAAAGAATGTGTGGAGAGAATATGGCAGAACCTTAGGGATGGAATGGTAAGTGCAGCGGAAGAAGTATGTGGTACGACAAAAAGAGGTAGTAGTAAAAGAAGAGATGCATGGTGGAATGACGAAGTGAAAGAAGCTGTAAAAAAGAAGAAAAAAGCATGGTTAGACTACTTAGCCTCTAGTAACGATGAGCATATGAGAGAGAAGATGAAAGAAAGATATAAGCTGCAGAAAGTTCATGCGAAAACATTGATTGAGGAAGTACGTGAAAGGTGTAGAATAGAAGCGGACGAGAGGTTGTCGCACAACTTTAGGGAAAACTCCAAACTCTTCTGGAAAGAGGTTGGAAGGTCCCGGAGTGGTGCGACAGCTTTAAGAATGAACAAAGTGCTTTCGAGAACCAATGACGTCCTCTCAGAAAAATCGGACGTCATGCAGCGATGGAGTGAATTTTATAGAGAATTGTATGCGTGTCATGATCTTAGTGAAGGATCCGGGGGTGACGCCGTGACTGGCACGCCAGACACGGACCTCGATGACACTGAGGTCATCAGCATGAAAGAGATTGAACGTGCGATTCGAAGTTTGAAATGTGGTAAGGCTGCGGGACTAGACAGAGTTACTGCTGAAATGGTCAAGTACGGTGGGCCTCGCGTCTGGGACAGCTTTCATCTGCTGTGCAATTTGTGCTGGCGGACGGGAGATGTCCCGGATGATTGGCGATCCGCGGTCATTGTGCCTTTATATAAAGGTAAAGGTTCACATTTTGACTGCGGGAGCTATCGGGCGATCAGCTTGACCAGTTTAGCAAGTAAAGTTTATTCGAAGGTTTTGACACGCAGGATGCAAGAGAAATCGGAAAGATTCTTATGGGAGGCACAATGCGGATTTAGACCTGGAAGAGGATGCACGGATCAAATGTTTTCTCTCCGCATGATCACGGAGAAGCTTCTGAGTGTTAACCAGAGGATTTTCTGTGCTTTTGTGGATCTGGAGAAAGCATTTGATAAGGTTATAAGGAAGAAAATGTGGGAACTGTTGCCGGGATATGGTGTGGATGGTCGATTGTTAAGGGCTGTGCAGTCACTCTACTATGACTGTAAAGCCTGTGTGCGGGTAGGGCATGACCTGTCACCCATGTTTAGCGTCCAAGCGGGCGTAAAACAGGGTTGTGTCATGTCTTCCTGGCTGTTCATACTGTATCTCGACAGCTGTTTACAGAAGCTGAAAGATAGCTGTTTGGGTGTGAAATTGGGTGACATAAAAGTTAATTGTCTGCTGTATGCTGATGATGCAGTGCTTATTGCACCATCAGAAGCAGAACTGCAGGCATTAGTCACGTGTATGAAAGAGGAATGTGAAATTAAAGGTCTCCGTTTGAATGCTAATAAAACTAAGGTTCTGGTATTTGAAAAGGACGAAGAGAGAACGAAATGTGAAATATGGGTAAATCAGGAATGTCTAGAACAGGTAAATGAAATTGTATACTTGGGGAGTGCTTTCAGCCGGGATGGAAGATGTGATTTAGATGTGGATAGGCGTGTCGCTGCCGGAAACAAAGTCAATGGTGCCCTGAATGCATTAATAAAAAGGCAAGGCGTGGTGAAGAGTGCACGCCTTGCAATACATAACGCAGTGTTGGTACCGACTTTGTTATATGGCAGCGAAACCTGGGTATGCCAGAAGAAGCATAAAAGCAAGTTGAATGCAGTGGAGATGCGATCTCTTCGTAAAATGTGTGGCGTTACCATAGCCGACCGAAAGCGAAACGAAGAGATTCGCAATATGGCAGGATTGAAAGATGACCTTATCACAAAAATTGATAGGGGCGTACTCCAATGGTTTGGACACGTTGAACGAATGAGTGAAGACCGAATGGTGAAGAAAATATATAGAGCGAAAGTAAATATTAAAAGGTGTCGAGGTAGACCGAGACTAACTTTCGAAGACCATGTGAGCAAATTGCTCGAAGAGGGGAGGGTCAAGAGTACTCGGATACCTAGACGTGCATGTATGAAGAAGTTAATGAACCTGAAAGAAGCGAAAGAGGTATGTAAGGATCGTGACACTTGGCGATCTGTTCTCTCTGGCTACCCCGTTAGGGATTGTGCGTGACGATAAGTAAGTAAGTAAGTAAGTAAGACGGAAAAAATACTCGTTTCGGTCCAGAAAATTATTTTAACGTGTTCGAGCATAAAACAACTTGTACACATTTAAGTATATTTTACACACATCGAACGCTATCTGGAGATGTAGTCCACTCAACTTAAATCACTTCCACCAGCTTTATATTGCACAAAGTATACCTATAGCAAAAGAAGATTTCAATTAATACTTCCAACGTAGTTATAGAATTATTTATTTCGATTACTAGAGAAGTTATTTGAAAATAATTTCACTTGGACGTCAGATGGTCGGTATGAGTGTGAATAAGATATCTTTCGAATAACTGAATTTATTACTTTGATTTTCTATTAGCTTCAGATTTTATTCAACATAAACTAAAGCGTCCCGTTCATCAATATTTGATATTTTTTTGGTAACAAAATACAAATCAACGCTAAAAAACAGTATAAAAAAACTTTGTGTTGATTAAACAGAAACAATTTTTTTAGCTTTTGTAGCTTTAAACGAAATACGTGTTTAAGTGATTATTAAAAGTAAATTGATTAATCAAAAAAATACATGAGCATTCGAGGTGTGTAGTTTTGGATTTTCCAAATTTTATTTTTAAATTATTTATTCCAATTAAATGACCAGTTTGTCGGCGAGTACACACTCTCACAAAATATAAAATATAATGCACAACTACCTACACTACAAATATAATCGATAGCAAAATGT